>JAYKTE010027538.1:0-15387 GCA_036873565.1 Xipholeptos notoides
TCGAGCACCAACCCAAGTTAGGCACAAGGCCATTTTTATGTGCTCATTATATCCCTGGGCTTTTGTAATCAGTGTTGTTGCCCTTAATCTAGATGAATTACTCTCCAGATTTAATGAGCCTCATCTGCCAGAGACAGCTGAAAGTGAATGTAGTGGTTTTTGACTGGGATTTGAACTCGTGTAATACGATCCCAGAAACCAAGCTTTTTTCCTCTACTCCAACCTCGCTGCCCAATGAAGGTCGATATACTGGTTAAATAAATCCACCAACCAACCAACTTAGTGTATGTCAACCAGAAGAAAGTTCTCAATTACTAAGTCCGTATCAAGAATTATTTTTCAATCTAAAACTGTTTGTTATTATCTCAGTATTAATATGCTAAGAATCTTCGACCTGACTTTATGCAAATGAGGCAAACGCTAGCCACGTTTTGATTGAATAATAGGATTATACCTACAATTCTGATTGCTATTACTGAATTAAACAAGTGATAATCACCCAATACAATGACGATTCAGAGTCATTGGAGAGCCTTGTAAAATATCTGAAGTTTTCCATAATCATAAAAATAAAACTACTTTTTTTAATTTTTTTTTTTTAAATCAAAATATGCAAATATTAAATTTTTAAAAACCTCAACCTTACCCATTCGTTGTTTTGAATTCTTAGATTTGAGGCCATCAATAATGTAAGTGAATAATTTACTCCCAGGATAAACCTTGCATACAGACTTCAATATTGTTCGGACATTTTGACGTACGTTGTCTTTTGGATCACCAACCTAAAAAAATAAGTAAATTCAAGTTTCAAATACAGACTTAAAATATAAATTTCTTATTGTTATGCTTTAGCACGTCAGATTCATTTGGCTTCAGTAAAATTAAAACGGGCATTTAGTTTCACAGATTGGAGATAAAGTAAAGTTTTATGGAATGAAGGATTTTTTTTAATATGTTTTAAAATATTTGTGTTTGATTCCCATACCAAAATTATATTAGAACAAATCAGAATAGACAAGAAGAAAATGATAATTAAGTTTAAAAATAAACTTTATGTCAATCATATTTTATGTTTGTGTTTGAATGTTTACAATAAGATTTTTGGAGGATGTTGAATGTGAAGGATATAAATTAATGAAATAAATGTTCATTAGAGTTTGAGTCTTTTTCGAAATAAAGTTTTCTTATGATATTGTTCTTTGTGGGAGATCATTACAAAGTTATTGTCTGCCATAGTGAATCACTTTCAGTAAGTCAGTCAGAGTGTTAAGTTGACGACAAGATTAATACTTGTCTATTTCTTTCTTCTCCTTTCTAAGTTCTCCGTTGTTCTCCGGACCAGTCTAGTTTTCTCTTCCCTTATGAATTTACTTTTTTAGGCTACAGAATTGGAATTTTTTAGGTTTTAATTTTTGGATTAGAGAGTTTTTATTGGTCCAAAAATATTTTGAGTTATTTTGTATTTTTCATTTGTTTTAAGATGCGCGGAGCTCATGCGCAGAAACTGATTTTAAATCATTTTCTCACTGTTATTCAGTGTGTTAACATCTGGTTTGAGCTGTGTATAGCGGTACACGCTACAGTTTTTAAAGATTTAAAAACTTACAGTATCCTCTTAACAACAGGATTTTTTTTTAAATTATAAAACTGTAAACGGCAATTTCTGAAAATATTTTGCACAGGAAATGGTTTCAATGATTTTCACCTGAAAAAGAGCAATTATAAAAGGAGGTGATTTGTTCCTTTCTAATTACTGTATGTAATGATGATTGTTATTTGTGACACTGGATAAGCAGATTAATATATAGTTTATGCAACCAACTTGATTTCAAGCATAGTCTGGCTAATGAGCAGTATTTCCTATCAATCATCTGGCCAGTGCAGTTGAATCTTGCGTAGCCTTAGAGAAAACTACATTTTTCATTCCCCCTCTTGGAAATAGTTATCACCCAGTGTATCAGAATACAAGCATTAATTGCCGAGGGTAGTTATCCTTTCTGGATTGGTCTGATTTGTTGGTGTTTTACGGCAGATCAACCTTTTCAGGTCATTTAATGCCAAGAACAATCATTTTTGGTAAATGTATTTTTTTTGTCCACACTTGGTTTTTTATATAGCACAATATTCACTATTTAACCTATAGCTGGAGGGAATGTGGGGCTTCATAATTAGTCTGAATATGAATGCAACTTGGATTTGAACTTGCATACGACGATTCCGAAATCCGACTGCCTATCCACTGGGCCAAATAGACTTCCCCTTATCCTCTCTGGAAGATGTGGAAATAACAGAATTAATAAACAGTCGCTTTTAAAATAGAAATTATTTGGAATGAAATCTATATATTAATATGATAATATAAGGGTTATTTTGTGTGTCACACTTACATCAAAAACAACGTTCTTACCTCCCTTTAAAGTCACTCTTTATCGTTTAAAAATCAGAAAAACCATTAAGTTATTTGGGGTTTTTTTTAATTCACAGTCTGATCTGAAATATATTCCACTGATTTTTCTATTGAAGGACAACCTCATTCTAACTGTTTGCTTATGTGATCAGAAAGTTCTTGCTGAAGTGCGTTTTAAAATTTCTATCCTACCGTGAAATTTCTACAGGTTCTGCTAGTTAAAAATGCATAAGTTTTTCAATGTTGAAATAATGCTTGAACATGTTAAGAAAGAAGAAGAAAACAACATCTTACTTTGTTGATCAAATAAGGCAAAAAAGAAACTGCTTCAATGTCTGTCATATGGTAATCTTCTGTAGAAAGAATCCCAAAAATGCACTGTAAATATTCCAGGGCTTTATTCAACATGCTTGGATTGGTATCAAAAAATCGCAAGGTTATCCACTTTAATATCAAATCCAAATTAGCTATGGTTTCCTGTCTCTGAGCATCAAGGCACTGAAATAATAAAAATAAAAATATACGCATATGTATGTATAAGAGAGGAAAAATAAATAACTTCTTTTTTTAAAGCAGGATTAACATTGTGTAGTCGTGAAAGTAATTAATATGAAAGAACAATAAAGAGATAGAGGAAAATGTTAGTTTTTGTCCACACTTAGTTTCAATTTGCATCATTTAAACCATAGCTGGAGGGAATGTGGGGATTCATACCTTTCCCAAGGGTATTAGTCTGAATATGAACGCAAACGGAGCGACTAGGATTCAAACTCACGCACTACAATTCCGAAGTCCGAGTGCCTATCCAATGGGCCAAATCGACTTCCCCACTGAATTTTAATGATCCAGGTTTAAATGTGATGCAAACTATTAAACACTAATATTAAAATGAAATCTTAATTATTATGATCAATGAGGGGCCTTTATGACAGTTGTCTATTTCTAATTTTAACACTTTTCTTTATATTGTAAATATATATATATATATATATTGATATTTAAAACCAATTTTCTGTAAAATGAAAGAAAATATTTTTTTACAAACCTTCGTTAAAGACTCAATTGCTTTAATATGAGATTTAAAGTCAGTATGGAATAATTGTTCCATCAATGTTTTACTCATATTTTTTTCCATCTGACCTCGTAGCTGTTCCACAAATTCCAATCTGGGTTCTGTGAAATTCCATTTCAGTACCTTTTAATTAAAGGAATTATAAAAACTTTAAAAAGAATCTAGAAGTTAAATCTTTTTTTTAAATTTCAAATTACTTTAACATTAAATATTATTTAAAATGAGCAGAATGTATAAAAATTCCACAATAGTTGAAATATCAGAAAGTAAATTTAACATTCTTGAATTCAAAATTATATCTGTTTCATAGGCTCTAATTTTGAGACCAGAGAAAATCTCTTATATCCAGGTCTCTTATACAGTGTAATGTATAAGAGAGTTGTCGGGACCGTAGAAGAAGTCTCTTATATCCGGGTTTCAAACTCACGTACTACAATTCCGAAGTCCAACTGCATATCCACTGAGCCAATTCAACTTCCCCCACTTTGTTGGAGTTAGGGGTAAGGGTTTTGTTAAATCATTACGTTGGTTAATTTTTCATTTTCAATTATCGGTTACGGTTATTTCCCCTTTGTGGAATGAAATTATAATTTCCATTCCATTTTCTAAACAACCCAAAGATGCGTAGTTGTTCTGCATAAATACTGATATTTCTAAGCCCCTTTTTCTTCCTCTACCCAGTCTTACCTTTAGAATCTTTTCATCTCTTAACCTGGATTCTTTTGTCACCGTCACAAACAAGGGGGGCGATAAATCCTCGTCGTCCTTTTTTTTACCAGTTTTACCAGCCACCTTGAAAAAGAAAATTGCAAAACTCAAAATTTGAAATAAATATTCAAGAAGAACGGCTTTTGTTTGTTTGTGTTTTTACGGCATATCAGGTCATGCCGAGAACAATCATTTTTTGTAAATGTTATCTTTTGTCCACAACTAGAGAATTAAATGGTTAAATCGCAAAATAGTCAAGTAAGGAGTAGGGATGTGACAAGATGATTCTTTAATAAAAGCATATTGTCACAGCTCCTTAGATACGTAGTACACGAGTTCAAATCCCAGTGAAAACCATTGCATTCACTTTCAGCTCTCAGGCAGATGAGGCTCGTTAACTCGGGAGAGTAACTCATCTAGGAGAAGAGTAACCCTGATTACAAAAGCCCAGGGATGAGCACATAAAAAATAGCCTTGAGCCAAACTTGGGTTGGTGCTTGACCAAGTAAATATCATATTGTCACAGCCCTAGTCATCACTCTTTAAATATTTGTTGAAACTTACTTTGCCACGACCAGCTTTACCAGGTTTCCCAACCTTGGCCTTCCCCTCTACTGGGGCAGTCTGAGGACGGGCTGCTGGTAATGGCATATCTACATCATCTGAATCCTCATAAACCTCGACTTTGACAGGGGCTGGTGGATGTGAAATCTTAGATTGAGATTGTGTAGCAGCAGCTTTCACTGGTTTGGCTGGTTTTGCAGGTAGATTGGCACGAGCTTTCTCAAGAATTTGCATCAATTGGTCTTTTGAAGCAGGCTAGAAAACAAAACCAAAAACAGATCATTTTTAATCATTGTCAACCTGATTTTATTAAAGAAAAATGTGAAAGGAGCATGAAATTAAATCCATCTTAACTACAACAAAATAAACAAAACAGATCAAAACAAGACAAAAACTGAAATGTAACTGATAAAATGTCACTCCCTGAGGATGGTCAAGGAAGACCGAAAACGTTTGGAAAGTAACTTGGAAATTATATTTAGACACTCAACCCAGCTACTAAGTCTCTTATTAGAAAACAAGAAAAAAATCAAATTAAAAATATTAAAAAGGAAAATTAAAATTCTTTTTAATGAAACTTGTCTGAATAATAATTTTATTAGAGGAGTTTTGACTACCTTCATTCAAGTTATTTAAACTTCACTTCTTTATTGTTATTGGCATAGTCATCCTAGTTTTTAGTTTATACAAATTACAATGTGACATTCACCCCAAGAGGTAATAGGCTCAATCCTGACCACAGGGAAAAATAAGTACATAATACCTAACTGATTGACATAGTACTTGATAACACAGAGTGAACAGTGTAACCCTGAAGATTGAATAATGGGTTGAATTTGCAACTCAACATGAAGTTTTACTGAGCCCAAATAATACATGAAGAAAGTCCAAATAAATTGAATAAAGATAATTCTCATTTAAACCAAAATTTTTGTTTAAATGAGATTTTTAAACTAAATTATTTTGATGAAATCTAAAAATTCATTATTATTATTTTTCGTATATTTAAGCAGAACATCATTATTCAGACAAGTCTCATTAAAAAGAATTTAGAAACCAAGAAAAAAAATCGAATTAAAGATATTAAAAAGGAAAATTAAAATTTTTTTTAATGAAATTTGTCTGAATATTAATTACTAGCAGAACCAGTGTAAATTCCACAGTAGTTGATAACTTCAACATAAACATGAACCTTCTCATCATCACATAAGAAAAAAATTATGATTTCCTTCAATATAAAAATCAGTGGTTCAGATCAGACTGCGAATTATAAAAAAGACAAACACAGAGAAAATCTGTAGATATTATTACAAGAAATAGAACTACACAGTGAGGCATCACTTGGTTTTTTTAAGAGATTTACATGGAATAAATTTAACCTAAAATTTAATCAAAGTGACTTCCTTTAAATCAGTTATTTTTTCTTAATGATCTGTGGTTTGCCATGTAAGTAATAAGATTTGATATATATTACTTGTTATCTTTTTTGCACTTATTTCAAAGTGGTCAGAAAATTTAATGTAACGATGAAATGGTATCCATTCTTTTTTTCTCAAAGTTTTTCTTCACTGTACTTACTGTACAATCAAAAGTTAATTAGGGAATGACGTCATGATGACTAATTTGTATAAAGTCTGGTCGGAGTTCCTTAGCGTATTAATATAAAGATTACTGTATATAAGTAAAATATATAAAGAGAAAAAATTTTTAAAATTTAAAAAAAAAATCTTACTTTGGCTTTTGTGGCATTTTTAAAAAAGCATTCATATCCAACATGAATCATAAATGGAACTAAAGCCTCGTGGGCTTTTTTTCGTACATCTCCGTTTCGATCTTCTAAGCAATTAAGTAGTAAAGGAATACAGAGTTTCAATTCAGACAGAAGGGACTTCATCTGAGGCAATTTCTCACTCAACCAACCCAGAAACTTTAAAATAAAGAAAAACACATTTACAAATATAAACATTTTTTTTGTTAATCAAAATAAATCATGTAAATATTAAAAAGTGGTTTTATCCAGACACACATTTATCCAAAACTAAAATTTTGGAGTCACAAAATACATTCACAGGGCTCTGCATTTGTGAGTGATTTATCCAAGTGGCGACTAAAAATAAAAAACACTTATCTTTTGGAAACATTTTTTCCACCAACAATCTTCCAAATACCGAGTGAAAAATGTCCTTTCAACCTCTTTTTTAATTAACCAAGCAAAGTCAAATTATTTAAACAATAAAAGGTTTAATAGAATAGAAAATAGAACAAAACAATATGAAATCATTTTTTTTAACAAGGCTGTTTAAAAATGTCTAAAGAAATTCAACAAATTTCTATGCAAAAGAAAAAGTAGTTAAAAGTGAAATAAATTATATTCATAAGTTTTTAATTATTGGTTTACTCATAAGATTAGAGTGAAATAACATTTTGACTAGTAACTTTTCTATTTGGCTAGTAAATGATAATATTTAGTTGTCAAAGGTCAACTAAAAGTAAATTTGTCTATGGAGCCCTGATTCAGTATATGAGGTTTGTTTGAGGTGTGAACACAAGTCCAGTCGGATAACATCAGACCAGCGGTAATATCATAATTTCCAAAGTATTTTTTTTTCAAATATAAGCAAAACTAGGAATGTGTATTATGCAGAAGCAGAAAGATTTCCCACAATTTGATCCCAATTTTAGAGATGAGGAAATATGGGTTAACATTTCTTTTTTTAAATAAATCAATTTTCAGAAGAGTAAAACTAAAATAATTTTCTTTTATCTCAATAGATCAAATATTTTTAAAATATTTTAATTAGGGCATTTTAATGCAGTTAATCTTACTTTTAAAACATTATTTTCTAAACAAACTGTTTATACTGGTTAAATAAGGCATAAAAATACAGAAATTATACAAGAAAAATAAATCTATTGTTACCTATATTGATTGAGAATTGGTTTTTAAATGGTTAAGGCTGAAGAATATTAGATTCATGTACAAATTTATAGATAGATTTATTGCAGCTTTTTGAAGTTACGAATAACAAAAAATAAAACCAAAACTTCTGGGATTTTTTTTAGAAATTTATTAAAAATTAGAGAATTATTAAGTTTGAATGAAAGATATAGTTATTATATTTATTTAGAATTCATTGAGATGAGGCTTCATGATCTAGTATTGATTCTATTAGTGGACTGTTGTCTTCATCTTTATAGGTGTTATTACACTATTTGGAATTCATTGAGATTAAGTTTCATGATCTAGTATTGATTTTATTTTGCGGACAGAAAAAAAAAATAAAATAAAATAGGGAATACATTGTATTTTCTGTCCGAGAGCGCATAACACTCTCAGTCCGCCCTTGTTCAAATGTGTGTACTTCTTAAGGTAGAGCTAACAGAAAAATATACATCTGTATACAAAGACACAATTTCTTCCTGAATTATTATTAGAACAACACACATTATATATATATATAATATATATATATATAGATAGATAGATATATATTAAGTAGTAGCGTTTGTGTGTGCGTGTGTATTTGCGTGTGTACAACTCTCCTACAGCCCAAACCACTGGACCAATAATGACCAAACTTGGCATAATAATTGTCTACAACTGACGGATGGTGCACATCATTTTTCAAGGTTAAAGGTCATCAAGGTCATGGTCTATCAAGATCAAAGTATGTTTTATGTATACTCTCTGGTATAGACCAAACCAGTAGACCGATGAAACTTGACATAAAGATGGTCTGTAGCCAAGGGCTAGTACACACCAATTTTCATGGTCAAAGTAAAAGTTCATCAAGGTAATAGCCTATTTATGTATACTTTTTTTACAGCCCAAACCACTGGACCGATCATGACCAGATCTGGCATTATAATGGTACCTTACTAAGGGATGAATCATAGAATTTTTCAAGGTCAAAGATCAAGCATCCTTTTTTCTTGCCTGCACAAAGCACGTATATATATAATATTAAAAATATTCAAATTCTATCTTGTTTCTAGTCACATGTCGTCAACATAGTTACTACTTTTAGAGCTCCAACTTTCTTTTTTTTCTGTTTATTTTTATTTTTTGTTTGTTTATTTATTTATTTACAATCAAAAGTTAGTTAGGGAATGACGTCATGATGACTAATTTGCATAAAGTCCGGTTGGAGTTCCTTAGCATATTAATATAAAGATTTTTATATGAAACAATCCGTGAAAAAGCAAAAGAAAACAAATATTATTCTTTTTTTTTCCTTCACCAAAAATAATCAGGGATAGCCTCCTCCTCCCTAATAAACGTCCAAGTTTAATGAAAATTTCCCCCTGCAAGGCTTTACATTGCAAGTGAATCACTCGCATTTACAAGTTACTTTTCCAATTGGTGACTAAAAATTATAAAACACTTATACTTTAGCGACTGTTTTTTTCACTGACAATCTTTCAAGTACTAAGTGAAAAAATGTCTTTTCAACCTTTTTAAATATAAAATGAACAAAGTGAAATTATTTAAACAATGAAAGGTTTAATAGAAGAGAAAATAGAACAATGTACCCTCTACCAATAATATTGGTTTATTCATAAGGTAAGAGTGAAATAACATTTTATGGGTTTGACTAGTAACTTCTCTATTTGGCTAGAAAATAAAATCATTTAGCTGTCAGAGGTCAACTAAATTTATATTTCTCTGTAGAGCCCGGCCTTGTTAAATGAATTACTTTGAGGTTGTATGATATTAGATTTATAAAATCATTGAGAAAAAAAAAACGTTAATTTTTGTTTTTAAAAATCAATTCATTTAAAAAAATGTTTGTTAAAAAAATTAAAACTTTGGTAAATATATATAAAATTGGCAACAGAACACCGAGCACTTTAATTTTATTTTTAAGGGGATTTTGTGTGTGCCACAAAAGAATATGACATTCAAATCCATCGCAATTTTTCCGTTTTGATGATATCAATCCGGTTTCTTCGTTTGAAAAAAATATGGGGATAAACTAAAAATAAATTAAATTGTGACATAAATTCATGCACTTTAATGTTCACCAAATGACTAACACTGGAGTACATAATAAATCAATCCCAAGAAACCGGATTAATATCATCAAAACAGAAAAATTGCGACAATTTGAAAGATATATTTGTTTTTAGCACACCTGAAAACCTCTAAAAAAAAAATTAGAGTGCTCTATGTTTTGTTGGCAGTTTTATATATGTTTACCAAAAATTATTTCTTAAAATTCTAGTGAGCCTTTTTTTCTCATGTTTTTGTTTTAATGAAATAAAAAAATTGTCCCTTTTGCAATTCATGGAACCGATAAATTTGAGCTTAGTAAAGTGGAAATAAAAAACATGGACACCGGCTGTAAGACTGCAATTTGATTGGCTAATGAAATTGACTTAAATTAGAAAAAATAAGAAAAGATATAATAATTTTTAAAAAATAGAAAGAAATCATTTTAATAAATCAATTCGATAAGTTAATTCATTCATAATTCATTAAATTTCAGAAAAATTGATAACACATCAATTTTAAGTAATGAATGCAATTTGATTGGCTATCGAAAGTTAAACATTTTATTCTATTTTAAAATTAGAAAAATTCATTAAATCATTAATAAGAAAACATTGAAAATGCAATGTGAACAAATTGTTGATCAAGTATTCACCCTGCAAAAATTACATGACATAAAATGGAATTATTCTAATGTAGTAGAAAAATCATTGAGAGATGAAGTTGATATGTCCGCATTAGTAGGGTTAATCCGTATCTCCAACATGTGCCATGCCAAAGACCCAGGCATATTTACGAAAATCCTAGGATAGACAGGTGTGCATGTGGAAATGTGGTGTTTGTAAATTTAGATGTAGCATGCGTCAATTTCAATATTGTCTCATTTTAATTTTTCAATTATTTTACAATAATGAGGTCAATTTCATTAGCCAATCAAATTGCAGTTTTACAGTTGGTGTTCATGTTTTTTCCCTTTTACTAAGCTCAAATCTATCAGTTCCACAAAGTGCATACGAACCAAAAATATAAATGGAATTGATAAAATATTTAACTTTTCCCAAAAAATGAATTATTCCCATATTTCCAATAATAATAATAATAATAAAGAATGTACTAATTTAATAATGATTGACTTTTAAAGTTACGGCAGACTAAGTATTAAGTTTATATTCCCTTTAATTGCAATAAGTTTTAGTTTTATGCTTTAATAATGCAACAAGTCTGTAAATTTATTTTTCAAGTTAAAGCAATATAATTTAGGTCAAACCAAAATCTTCACATTACTTTTTAACAAAATTTTAGCAAAGATAAAAAAAAACTACCGACTTTTTTTTCTTTTTTTCAAATTTGATTGAGAATATTTTGGTTTTTGAGATTTTTAGTTTTTATTAAAATGTTGCTTAATGTTTGTTTTATATATAAAATATTTGTTTAATATGTAAGTATAATGTCATACAGAAAAAAAGCTTATGGTTGGATTACATTTCAATTTACATCAAATACAATGATAAATAATCAGGTTATGATTAAATGCTATCAGATCCTATTGTTCAGGAAAAGGGGTGTTGATTTAGTGTTCATTTGTATAAGGTAAACACAAATGATATAATTGGGTTGAACATAGCTCACATCATAAAGTTGACAATATCAGTTTCAAAACAGAAAAAGAAAAGCTCCATTAAAATTTCATTTGATTTTTTTTTTTTTTTATGCAAATACGAATTAGAAAAATATAAAAATTTCTTTTAATTTAAAGCTATGCCAATCACCCACCTTAATATCTAAATTTCTTAAACTATGAGCTGTTATATTTAGAATGATTTATACAATTTTAGAAGGGAAGGAAGAGCAGTGGGAGGAAAATAATTCCGTTTTTTTTTTTTAATCCTTGGGATGAGGCTTGATGATTTGTACCACTATTTTTCAGACTGCTGTCCTCATCCTTATCATTGTTACCTTCACAATCCTTGAGATGAGGCTTGATAATTTGTACCACTATTTTTCAGACTGCTGTCCTCATCCTTATCATTGTTACATTCACAATCCTTGGGACAAGGCTTGAGTGAATTGAATAATAAAATTTTTGTAAATTAGCTTAATTAAAATTAATCTAAGAGAAGCTCTTAATTAACCATTGGTTTAAAGATAGAAGAAATTAAAATCCATGCCAATAAATTAGTTGAATTCAAAGAAGTTTTAGAGTCAATGTGATATTGTCCATCTTTAGCTAGAAAATCATAGTGCTTGTTTGTTTGGGTTTTATGGCATATCAACCATTTTAGATCATTTAATGCCAATAACAATCATTTTTTTGATAAACGTACTCCACACTTAGTTTTTTGAATAACACAATAAGCACTATTTAACCCATAGCTGGAAGGAATGTGGGGATTAATACCATTTCCCAAGAGTATTAGTTCGAATATGAACGCAAACGGAACGACTCTGATTCGAACTCGCATACTACGACTCCGAAGTCCGACTGCCTATCCACTGGCCCAAGCCAACTTCCCCGAAAATCATAGGTAAAATATATCTGTAAATCTAAAGGTAGAATATATACAATTGGTATAAGTGTACAAATCTAATTCTTTACTGTCTTATTATTATCATCCTTAGAAAAATAAGAAAGGAAAAGAAATGCATTTCAGAAGACACAATATTGTTAGCGAATTTTATTCATCAATAATTTACGAGAAGAGATTGCAGTCAGGAAGAACTGAGTCGAGGGTTATTATTATTTATTTCTCCTGCTGTAAACTTGTTTGACGTAATTGTTTAGCACAGGATTCTTTCTTCTTTTGCTTTGCATTTCTTACTCAGCCTGGATCGGTTCATTCATTTTCATTGAGATTTTAACATGAACTGAGATTATTAATTCCGTTTCCTTTTGTGCATATGGAGATGATGACTGTCACAATTCTCTCTTCCTCCCTTCAGCTGTATTTGTGAAGATGTTTGCCTCCCACCAGAAGGATCTCATTTCTCAGCTTTAGTGATAAACAAGACAGAGATACTTTTTTTTCATAAAATAATTTTTTACTATCACTTCTTACAACATGAAAGACTTTTGGGTTTTATTTTTTATTTTTAAAAAACTAGCAGATTAACCCCGGCATTGCCTGGGTGCTGGATTAACAGTTACATAACTTTAAAAATTTTATTGCATCTATAAATCAGATGCACCTGGCGTTGCCCAGGTGTGGGATTAAACAGTTTCAACTTTGACCCCTTACCAGATATTTTATCTGCTTCAAAGCCAATTAAAAAGTTTTCCCCAGGTCCAAAAAACCTATATCTAAAATTTCAAATGTTTAAACCCAAAATTGGTGGAGTAGTATGGTAGAGACCTCAAAGGTCAAATCTTTCAACTATGACCCCTTACCAGCTGAGTTTCTGACCGAAAACCAATTAAAAAGCTTGCACCATGTCTGAATATCCTGAATGTCAAATCTCAAGTCTGCAGACCAAAAATTGACAGAGGAGTTTGGTAGGGAAAAATTGTACACAGGCACACACACGGATAGACAGACAGACAGACAATTTCACTTTTATAGATGTATAGATTTACAAGGAATTGCTTTTACAAGATGTAAGTGATGATAATATACTACAAGATGTAAGTGATGATGATATACTACAAGATGTAAGTGATGATGATATACTACAAGATGTAAGTGATGATGATAGACTACTTTAAGATTCTTTCCATTCTTCAACATTTGCTCCTGCAAAACGAATTACTAAATATTTTCTAATCTTAACAATATGAAAAATATCAAACTTATTCATTCAATTAAAATAATGTTTTATAAAATCTTTTATTTATCTTTTAAATCTATTAAATAAATATTTTTCATATTGAAATAACCAACAAAGTAATTAGTTAATGGAGTTGAATAAAAAATGCCAATTACAGACGAACATATTTTTCGATTTTATTTTTGATATTCAAAAATATTTAATAGTATTTATTTCAATTTTATTTTAATATCTAATCACAAATCTTTACTAGCATAAAGAGTACTATTTTTCAAGGCCTTTTCAAGGCAAAACTCAAAATTCAAGGACTTTTCAAGTCTGTTCGAACCCTGAATATGAAATCTTAAGAAAGATTATCCTTACCTCTGCTCTTAGATTAGGATTCTCAACCTTTAATGCATCAAAAATAGCTTCAGATTCAACAAGGGGATGAAGACTACATTTCTCAACCCAGGCATTTAGCGTTGCTAAGGCAGCAGTTCTTAATTGAGCCTGAAAATATGAAAGTTGGGAACGAGTGCTTTTTTTCTTCTTAATTTATAATCAAATGAAAACTAAATGTTAATGCAGAGATCTACACTGTGAGTGAAACACTTGCATTTGCGAGTGATTTTTCCCAAATGGCGACTAAAATAATAAAATACTTATCTTTCGGCAATTTTTTTTTTCACCAACAATCTTCCAAATACCGAGTGAAAAATGTCTTTTTAACCTTTTTTTCAATTAACTATGCAAAGTCAAATTATTTAAACGATAAAAAGTTTAATAGAATAGAAAATAGAACAATCTGCTCAATTTCTTTTACAAGGCGGTTTAAAAAATGCCTAAAGAAATTCAACAGTTTTTTTATGCAGAAGAAAAAGTAATTCAAAGTGAAATGGATTATACTTATAAGTAACTAGGTCTTGAATTATTGGTTTATTCATAATAGAGTGAAAAAGCATTTCATGGGTTTGGCTAGTAACTTTCCTATTTGGCTAGTAAATGAAAATATTTAGTTGTCAAAGGTCAACTAAAATGAAATTTGTCTGTAGAGCCCTGTTATAAATTCTCAGTCTAGACTTTGGTCTATTTATTCCAAAGTAATCTAACACCACTATTGATCCCAAATGAATAGTTTCTCTATGAACAAAGTTTAACATACAATTGCCTTAAAATTATACCAAAGTTTTGATGCTAAACAACACTTAAATGTGTAATTTTTCACTATCCAATTATATTTTAATTTGAATGCAGATATTTATAAGCAATAGTATTATTATTAATCATTATTTCTATTTAGTATTTTCAAAATTATAAAATGTATTCAAAAATAAATATTGAAATAAAGAAAAATAGATATTCAATTTGTTTATGTTAAGTACTAAAACAGACATTGGTTGGCAATGAATAAAGAAAAAAATCAGGTTCTAGAAGGAATGGTCCAATTTAAATAAAATGTTACACTCTCTTACAGTCTACCGTTAAAAGAATTGTTCAAAAGTTTGACTACAGACCCCCAAACTCTTTTGCCAATTTTGGATCTAGAGACTTGAAATTTTATGTATGGAGTATTTGGACGCATGAAACAAATTTGGTTTGGTTTTCAGTCTTAAAAATAGCTGCTAAGGAGGTAAACGTAACTCCTAAACAGAGCCAGACAATTTTGCTAGGGTTTCATATTTTTTATTTCTATTTTGGCTAAATTCAATTGGTTAAGAGGTTTACTAAAAAAGAAAAAAACAAAAAACAAACCTATAATAATTGAAAATGATCTACTTATATGTTTTTATATGTTTCTTTCTACTTGCAGTGCATTCCATATTTATATGTTTTTATATGTTTCTTTCTACTTGCAGTGCATTCCATATTTATATGTTTTTATATGTTTCTTTCTACTTG
>JAYKTE010027649.1:5000-15386 GCA_036873565.1 Xipholeptos notoides
ATTGCATTGAATTTGATCATTTGTTCACATCTTTATTCAGGATATAAAATAAGTGTATTATATATAAAAGTTTCTGTATGTCTGACAGATGTTTGTTCCCTATGCACCTCAACGTTTCTTACGCTACACTATTAAAATTTTCTGTTCGCATAGATCGATAGTTAAACCCTGCCAACGCATACTCTTTTCGCTTCACGGTCACTTTGTCCCTTGGACAGTCTACATTTTCGTACTTTACAATTTACATGTTAATACACATTTCTAAGCGCACATTCTAAGTGTCTAATTATAAAAATTACTTTAAAAATACAGCTGTTGTTAAAAATGGTGAGCGTTTTTTCTCATTTCTTGCCATACCTAAAATTTTCTGAGTTGCACGGGCAACGCCGGGATTTTTTCCAAGTAGAATAAAACGAATACAGAAATAAGTACAATAAACCAAAATAACTTTACTTACACTTAATCATTTTCTAATCCATGTCCATAATTAGATATTTTTGTTGTATTTGGATTCAAAATTCGTCAAATGGGATATCCTCCATTCTTCTGCTGAGCTAAATTATCAACATCAGCAGAATATTGACATCTTCGATCTTCGTTCTATTGCATGAATGTTAAAACAACAACATTTTAATTTTATCTTCTCCAGGCAATAGTATATGTAAATTAATTACTGTTGGAGGCGCGGCAGGCAAAATTTACCAAGCAGTTCTTGCAACTGTTGAACGAACATTCTGAAGCTATTTGATATTATTTTCAAATGTAAAAAAAGATGTCATTTGCTCAGATTACAATAGTGAAGCCATTAAATTGAAATTCACGCTTTCGCCATCTTAGGGTACAATTTGAAATCGTTCCTTTCCGTTATTTAGATGAAATTTTTGGTTCATCTATATCTACATTGGTTTAAAAACTGAACCCTTTTTCTAGGATTTGATATTTTTCAGCCAAATTAATTGCATTAACATATTTAAGATGATGAAAAATTGTATAGTTTATACATTTCTCAATTTCATTAATATGTAAGTAAATGTTGGATGGGATTGGAAATGCATATTAGGATTCTATAACCTAAAAGTATAATATACAATTTGTCGAGCGAAACACCTAATTAGGTACAATGCAAGTTTTTACGTGCTCGTTACATTTAGTTTTGCTTTTTTGGAATAAGTGTTGTCCTTCACCTAGAAGAGTTAGCGTCGTTGAATTGACGAGTCTCATCTCCCTGGGTTTGGGGTATTAGCGTTGTCTTTACACATATATGAGTTACTACTCCAAATTAACGAGCCTGGTTTGCCTGAAACAGCCGATAGTGAAAGTAACGGTTTTGACAGGGATTTGAACTTGTGTAATATCATTCCAGAGTCCAATTTTTTACCACACCTCCATCTATGTCACCGACCCGTATTCATAATAACCCATCTTTAAACTTCATGTGTTTGGTTTACTTTAAAAAAAGTAGTAGATTTTTCTAAAGTAAAATCATCTGAAATTGAATATTATTTTAATACACAAATACACACACACGCGCTTAAATGTGTTTTTTATTGTTTCTAATGTACGTATACATTTTTTTCTAATATATATATGTTGAGGTGGATATATGATAGATGGATTCATATTTGGAGAGACGGATGTGACATAATAGTAATATATATATAATGGACGGATATACAGGGAAAAGGAGAGAGACTGAGAGAAAGAGAGAAAGATAGTGAGTGAGTAAGATAGAGACAGAGGGATGCTTTCTCGCTATTAATATCTGTTTTACTTTGATGAATTTCTAATAAACTTATTTAGATTCTCCCCCTTATTGAACCGATAAAATCTCAACCTGCAACCATAGAATATGTGATAAAAGCAAATAATTCCAAGCTTTGAATAAACATTCTAAACTTAAATATCCATTTACGAGTCCTTATCAGAAAGCAATACAGGCTCTCTAATAAAATATAGGGAACAAGATAAAAGAAAGGTGAGTAAAAAAATTAAACCAGTAAAAATTTTTAAAAAAAGATTAAAGACCGCAAAAAACAGCCTCAAAATCCATGAAAAAAAAAACGAAAACGAATATAAAAAAAATTATTAACAAAAGAAGAAAATGAAACACGGACATAACACACAAATCGAGAGGTTAATCCATATTTTAGCCATTACTATTTATCAATCAATCTACAAATGTGTTTTTCTATTCAATTTTAAGCACGATTACACCCTTACAATACCTTCATTTGCACAAGATTACGACTAAACTAAAATCAACCTCCTAAATATAACTAGTGAATTAAATCCCTAAATGTTTCAGAGAGTCTATTCCCTTACGTATATTAATAGAAAAGCTGCAAACAGATTCTTGCCACCCTCTTCAAATATAGATCTGTTACTTTTCTATGTGTTAATGGTTGTGAAAATTTGTCCTCATTTTTTTCCACATGTTTCGGCCAAATCATCCTCTGGCGTTCTTCAGGTAATTAACCACCACACTGGAAAAGAATGCCGAGTCTTGTAACCGTATCCCTAGTAATTACTGCCTTTCCTAGTTGCTCTCTGTCACACCACGTTTTGGCAAACTAAAACTCTGCCCTGCTTGAAACAGCTATCTTCAGAAAATACTCACTTGGAACCGTAGAGATTCAACGTTTCTGTAGTCAAAGTACTAGATATGCAAAAAGTATTGAATCGCTATTAACCTTTGTTCACGGTTAGAAACATAAGAGACCATTGCATTTAAATTAAAAGTATTCTATTTGGTATTGATTATTTAGAGAGAAAGAGTTTTTTTTTTTTATTTTAGTTTTAGAAGAATATCTTATAACCTAATATTTAAAGTTGTTTTGTAAACGGTCATATGAATATATATACCCATAAATAATACGAGGGTAGTTCCAAAAATAATGCCACCATTTGTTTTAGCTCAAAATGTTGAAAAGCAGCGAAGACGGAAGATGCACAATTAAAACGGGCAACCTTTTGTGCTCCAGAATTTATCTTTCTACATAGCCACCTCTATTCTCAATGCACTTTTCCCAGCGATGAACAAGGTGGCTAATTTTCGCGTCCAGGGTGTTCTTTGTCACTTACATCTCTGTTGCTACTCAGAAATCGATTATCTATCTTCTAAATGTTCTAACATCAACTGCATCGGCTACATAAATGTTAAATATGCACCGGTGAATGTTGATCAATTCAATGTTTTTGCATTGAAGAATTCAATGATACATCTCTGCCTTAGACGCCCGTCCACAAGAGGGGTTGCTTTCTTAGAATCTCACACTATTAATAACTGCAGCAGAAGGATGAAATTTTCATACGCTGAATGCTAATTGAAGTGCACTCATTTATATAGGATCATCAGAGACGTGCCTCGATCCGATTTTAACTAACTATTCAGAGCACTCTATGAAGCTACCTAGCCTGTCTCAAAACTGGATTCCTTCTCTCCTTTCCTCGTTCTGCTGCGTGACATCACGCGTCCATGAAACAGGGGGCAGCTATTACGCAGCAATAAAATGTCAACTTTTGAGACTGCATTATACCAAAAGATCGTTTTGTCAAATGAGAAAGGAAATATTAGGTTATGTTATTTTATCTAACAGCATATCGACGATTGCAGTTAATGCTTAAAACCCCATTTCGAGACAATACCCTTCACTTTTGGCAGCTTGTTGTAAGAACAGTAATTGCATCATTTAACTTATAGTGTGTGAGATTGAAATGATTCATTCTGTTTCCAAAGGGCTTGCTTTACCTAAAAAAACTAAATAGGATTTCCTCTCTTACGACTCTAAAGCCTAGGAATTTACTACTTAACCACGGACTTACCCGCGAAGGAGGTTAGAGTGAGTAAATATTTACCCAGTCGAGCTCAGAAACAAAATTGGACTTAAATGTGCCCCATAGCAGGCTGCTTTGCCATGTCATTTATGTACCCCGGATTTCAAAATAGATCGTAACATATAACCACTCCAAATGCTACTCAAAAGTTTTGACATGCATCAAAATGACAACATCGATGATTTTCAATTCTTTTGGTTTTTTGTCTGTTTAACGACATATCAAACTTGATATTCAATTAGTATAACAAACATTGATTTACAAGAAAAATCAAATTTAACAAATGCTGATTAAATATAAGCCATGTTAGTGAATCCATAGCACATTGTATAAATGTACTTTCCAATTTCACAGCGATATTAAACTGGGGTCGTATGACTTTTATGGAACAAGAGATCACAATTTATTTTCTAAAATGTTAAACTTTTCTCGGTTTGTTTTATTACACAACGAGCATATATAACGTATAAATGCGTTGGACAGTAATTATAGCTTTTGTTTCGCTTTACCTAGTGTGCAGATTTGGGGTTTACGTGTAACTGATGAGATCCATTAAGATCAAAACAGCTGTTCAGCATTATGTTATAAGAAATGATAGATTTTACGTTATAATTTGATTTATTTATTTATTTATTTTTTGGTACGGGGACATACACAAAACTTTGAACGGTAACGCCGGTCTATGCTGCTAGTAGATAAATAATTTGATTGCAGAAAAAGGATGTGTGCCAGGTCAAATTATTGATTCTTATTCATTTCTGAAGTGTGAGAGCTAATTCAGTTCCCGTCATTTTTAATGGGTATCTATTGCACAGAACCTTTTTCATCCATCTCATATATACAGATAAGTGTAAATCCATCTCTCACACGCATAAATAAACTTACACACGTGTATCTGTACTTACTTATACGTTTGTTTAGTTTACTATAAGTTCACTTAGTTAAATGACCGTTTTTATACATGTTAATAAGAATAATACTGTCATAATATAACTTCCATTATATATAAATATATCAGTTTATGTATGTGTGTGATACGAGATATAGTATCGACACGGATTTATCTGTCAATTGTGACTGTTAGTTTCTCGTCTGTGCGATCATCTGACCAAAATATAGCAAACAGCTCAATCGTACGAATATAAATACGTATATTTGTGTATGTCTAAATATGTATGCATTTTATATGTATGTATGTGTATTATATAAGTGTGTATACATAATCATGTGTGTATGCGTGTGTAAAGGCAGACAACAAGGTAGACGTAACAATTAGAACTTCTGTCTCTTATGTCACTGACACCACTTAAGAACGTTCAAAATGTTATGATCTTTTATCAATGGTGAATCAATCTCCCAAAAAGAAGGTAATAAAATCATCCCCATTGACCTCAATTTTCCGGCGCCGCCAACTAAAAATGAAATGTCCTTCCAACTTAGGAGATCAAATAGTTAAGTTAAGAAATATATAATTCCAATTTTTTTGTTTATTTGTATTTTCATATATTTCGCTCGTCTTAAACGCCTTTCATTTTTATCTTCTATTGGAATTTGGTATTAAAGAATTATTTTTCGCTGAATCTACATCTACTTCCATTAATGTTGAAGTAAAATAAGTAAAAAAAATAAAATTATCCCCATCTTATTTCCTTCAAAGTACACATCAAATCAATCTTTTAAAACCAAATCAAATTAGCTTTTAAAACAATGCAAATACTTATTCTCACTCTTGAGTTTACTATTTTTGATCAAAGAATACATTTAGAGATTATGGACACAAAGATC
This sequence comes from Xipholeptos notoides, assembly GCA_036873565.1. Classification (NCBI taxonomy): domain Eukaryota; kingdom Metazoa; phylum Mollusca; class Cephalopoda; family Idiosepiidae; genus Xipholeptos; species Xipholeptos notoides. The sequence continues at coordinate 10,620 of JAYKTE010027649.1, forward strand.
TATTTCACTATGATCTTTTTTATTCTGTGATCTACACTGAGAGAGGTAGTAGGAAATAGGCAAAAAAGCCAATAGTCCCCTGAAAGTCATTGTTTTTTCCCAAGTGCAGATGTTGCACCTTTGTGAGTATTTAATTTTAACATAATCATTAATAAAATCAACATTGATGAAGTAGATATTGTCAAAGTGAAAAAAAAATGAATTGTAATTACTTAGATTTTAGAACAAAGTTAGCCAAATTGTCAGCATCCAAGTTGTAGATTAAGATTAAAAGTACGAATTAATTAATGCAACCAATTTTCGAAAAAACATCTTGTGATTTTATACACAATCTTTTAAAAAAATCCTGCTTCTACTTTTACAAGCTAATAAAAGTGATTTTTTTTTCATTGAAAAGATAGCCTATAAACTGATATTCTTATTCATTATTGTTAATATACACATTATAAACAATGAAACATTTGTTTGTGTCTGTCAATAATGTGTTAAACAAGTCAAGTAATAACTATCATAATTGAAAATGCCAAAACCAGAAGAGTACCTTTTATATTTGTCGTGGTGTGCGTTTGGAATGACAGGCAAGGAAACACGGATTTAGAGATTTAATAAATGTATTTACACGATATACAATAGGAACACCGCTGAGCAGGGTCTCGGCTCAGCTAGAGTACAACAGGAAGCAGACCTTCAACAAGTTTAGTCTGATCCCTAATCACTTCCACCAGAAGTGAGGTATGGAACAATCCATCTTCTGTTAACTGCGGGGATGTCATGCCAACAATTTATTTCCTAGAAAACACGATGTGTTTCCCTGTTTATGTTTTTCCTATAATTCACATGCTAATACCATTTTAAAACAGTTTCCTTTTAATCTCTGGAAATTGATGAAATTTTGTGTAAAATAAAAACTTCGTGTTTTTTTCGTGCTTTTTTTTCTGTTTTTTTTTTAAAAAAAGGTATGGGGACACCTCCCAATTTGATCTAAGCCTTTATATGAACTCAACTTAAAAGAAAATATTGCTGCTTATGTTTTATATCATTTCCGAATTATCATTATTTCAATTTTAGCATTATTCTATAATTTATTAGAGCAACTTAAAGTTAGATTTTACAACTAAATTATGAATGTGACTTATCAAATAATCGTTATTTCTATTAGAATTTAAGGAAAATAAACGAATATATTGGGATGATTTTTCTGATTTTTTTACAATATAAAAATGCCCAGATGCTTGCTGGATGAAACGAATTTAAGTAAAGCATAGAATTATACTGTCTTTAATTTTTTTTTTTTACACCGGGAGACGAATTAATTTTTCAAATTGTTGAATATATTTTTATTAGAACGTATTATTTGAATTTTGATATGTTACATTTACTACAATAATTAAGTGTAAATATTATAGTTGTCCAGGTGATGGTGAACGACCCAAAATTTTCAAGGTAAAGATAAGTGACCCTTATATAAGAGAAGTTTTTCCAGATAAAATGAACGATCCAAACGCAATTTGATTTTTATTTGGTCCATTTATTATATATATAACTAGGTATGTTCAATAAGTAATGAGAAAATGCCAGGGAGATAATATTTAATTTTATAAGCTTACAAAACTTTCCCCCCTTCAAAATAGTGGCCACCTGCATCTACACACTTCTTCATGCGTTTCTTCTAATCCTGGAAGACCTCCTCAAAGTCCTTCTTCGGTATTACTTTCAGGTAATTTTCCAATGCCTTCTTCAGCTCCTGTGAGGCTGTCTTTCATGCGTGAAAACAGGTCAGGGATGTAGGGTAGGTGTTGTACCACTTTCATTCCCTTGTCGGCCATTCAGGTGGTCACTATCATGACCTGCTCGATGCTCGATCCTCAACCTGTTCATTTCCTTCAGTTAAACCACTGATAGAAACTTTCTTGACTCATCTGCTCATCCGCATAGGCCTCCTTTAACATTCCATAAGCTTCTTGTTTGGTTTTCTTAAGTTTAACACACAATTTGATGACATAACGCTGTTTCTTGTTTCCCTGAATCGGCAAACCAGATCAGACTGGTCCCAAAATGAACACCACTGAGCTCAAACCTAGAATGAGAGGAATTTGTCAGTAAATCATTTTGTAGGCTATATGTATATGTACTTCACCATGAAGTAGCATTTTGATCAAATCATACTTAATGTGTCCCCTGACATTTTCTCATTACTTATTAAACAAACCATGTATATAACAACAAAAATGGGAAAAATAAATTTAATGAATGTGATACATGGTAATTATCAGATCTTATGAAGATTCTAATAAAGAAACTTTGTACATATAACAATGAAGACGAGAGCAATAGTTCGAATAATGTAAATAACATTCATGATAAAAGCATATCTCAGATACTCAAAGCACACCCAGTTTATATACAAAATAATTTTCTAGCAAATTATTTTAACTCTTGTCTTGCTATTTTTTCCCCGTTTTTTTTAATCTTTGCCAGGAAACTGTTACCTTAAAAAAGGTTCCATTTTTTTTATAGATCCATTAAAGAAATGAAAATATAAAACTTCTAACTGTTGATAGGAAAATTGGGATTTTTCTTTTCTGTCTGTTTCCAAAGCTTACGGAAAATCAATTCTTCCTCTTTTATATAGCTAGTTGCTCATTTTCTGATATTAGCCGCGCCTTCTATCGGTGAAAAAGGAAGGAAGATATTTGACGTCGATAAACAGTCACTGTATTTGTTATCTTTTTCTCGTACAGCTTTTCACTTCTTTTCTCTTGTCACCCACCAAGACAAAATGTTGCTATTCCTTTTATATTACTAATAATTCATATACAGAGAAATAGAATAAATAAAATGGATATAATATCCGCCAGCGCCATTTTTAAATGACTATTAAAACCAAGAAGACATAGAAAATATCCTTTACTTTTCTTTTTTACGTAGATAGTTTTTAAAAAATTGACAGACATGTTTGTCAGTAACGGAAAAATCTCTAGATATGTAGACAAAAAAAACTATCGTCAAATTTACGCTGCTACTGACTTCAATATGAAGCTATATGTTTTACGCTTATATTGATTATTTGTATTCTCTAGTGAACTTAGACTATTGTTTTTATCTTCATTTTATATTCAATGTTTCTTCACTTATGTAAATTTTTAGACAAGGCTCCATAAATAATGGATATTTCATTATTCAGACTATTATTCTAATTTTATTGTATATATTAGTTTGGAAAGAAAGTAATGTCATTTTTTAAAAATTAAATCCCATTGCAGCATCTTAAGACTTATATAATACATATTTAGATACATTGCAAGTGTAATAGGTTGGAAATACAATTAGGTCGATTATTTTAGTTTAATCACATTGCAACACTTAAGACAAAGAGTGTTTTTTTTAGTTAAATCATTTCAAGAAATAATAATTAATAGTGCTTAAGTAATCAACAATGGCTTAGCCCTAAAGAAATTGATATCAATTAAGATCATGTAAGATATTGTGTGCTGATGAACACAAAAAATGACTTCAACTGTTGAAGATGCGCGAAACATTCGAACTGTTTAACACATTCTGTGATAAATGATCCAAAATACCAATGGGGAATTGCATAGTTTTATTTGGAAATTTTTACTTCAAAGATACGTCACATTTGGAAGACAAAAATCAATTCATCCAGAAGCCATTAATGATTGGGTTGAAGTATATCCAATGTTAGCCTGCAAAGAAATAATCCAAATGTTTAATACAACTCTCACAACATAATTTCTTAGCTTTTTTCATGCTTAATTCTTAAAAAGAAATGTTTACAGAAAAAGACATGGGTTAAAAAATATATACACCTGGCATTATTCATCCCTAATTACAAAACAAATAGTTCAACTACTCTTATTCCCAGAAACTTACGAGAAGTTTTATTGAAGACTTTTAATGCTTTAGTAAGTAATAGACGAGTTTAGATCCTAACCAATACGATACATTAACTTTTTGTCTAAAATTGTAGGAAATTAATGAAATGTTTGATCCTCTTCCAGCAACGAGGTAAAAAGTGCAATTACAGCTCTTTCAACACATTTCCATAAAAACAAAGTCGTATCACAAAAATGCTATTGTAATTGGCATTTAATTACCGTAACCTAAAAAAAGTGCAACTACAACTATTTCAACAAAAAGGCACAGTTATAACTCCTTAAACAAACTTCCATTATATCAAAGTCACATCTCAAAAATGAAAGGCAGCGAGTTTGGAACAGGGGGAAAAGCTTGGTCTCTGGAATCGTATTACACGATTTCAAATCCCAGTCAAATCCATTACATTCACTTTCAGCTGTCTAGGACAGATGAGGCTCGTTAACTCGAGAGATTAAATCATCTAGGTGACGAGCAGCGCTGATCACAAAAGCGCAGGGATATAATGAGCACATTGGTTTCGTCCTTGACCAAGTAAATATAATATCTCAAAAATGAAACTGTTTCCTTAATTAAATAGCCACATTTTTCGCAAATGCAATTATAGTTCTTTTAACATTCTTCCATAAGATTAAAATCATATCTCAAATATGAAATTCTTGTTGGTATTAAATAACAGTACAATGCAGACACCTCAAAAAATGTAAAAAAAAAAAAATACGCTACAAAAGGAAACTATTTTTTAAAAGTAATTGTGTGGTACTATATGTGCCCTCTATCCGCGCAGTGGTCCGTTTGGGCTGTTGTTTGCCCATTATGGTTGATCGGCGTATGAATACAGGCGCCCGATTACCCATGATTCATTTTTTGGAC
>JAYKTE010027760.1:0-15383 GCA_036873565.1 Xipholeptos notoides
TGCTACCTCTATGTTTAGGGCTCCCAGGTTTTTCCTAATAACATCCTTGTACCGTTTTCGTGGTTTATGTCTTGGTCTCCCTCCCTCTACCAACTCCCCATAAAACAGCCGCTTTGGTATTCTGGTATCCTTCATCCTTTACGTATATATATATTTAGGTAGCAGTTGATCATTGAAACATGCTTAAAAACAAGATTAAATAAAATTATGACGGTATACTACATCTTTTTTTGATCAAGTATATTTGAAGGGATCTATAAAAAGGTTCTTAAATAAAAAAAATCAATTGAATTTAATGTGTGTGTGTTTGTAATACTGCATAAAACCATCACTCTCTTCTTTTTATGTTCATTTTTACAGTTATAATAGTATTTATGTGTATGAAGTTGTAAGTGTAAGCAAAGTCAAATAAAATTGTACTTACCAATTAAGATATCTTCCATAGAAATAAGTAAAAAATTGATCCTTCTAGATATTTAAATTCCAACTATAACATCCACTTGTGTCTTGAGAGATGCTCTTGTTATTAAAAGTCAGAGCCAGAAATGGAGCCCCACAAGAATTTTCACATATGTACTTATATACATATATATTAGATATATCGTTAGAGATGTGTTCTTTTTCTTTTTTCTTTTTTTAAGTGACATTCCATAAGTGTTTCTAAGGTAAAAGCCACAATGAAATTTTGTAATTAATAAATTTGTTGGGTTTTTTTTTCATTTTTTTTGTGTGTGTGTATTTTTTTCTGTACATCAATGCATATTAAGAAGCAAAAACTGTCACAGCCACAAAGCCAGAAACACATTTCACAAATATGTTATTTACAGATGGTTCTAGAAACGGACAGAAAGTTTAGAATTTTCTAGAATCAAAGAATTATATCATGGCTTTTTTAAAAACATTTTTTCCTCAAACTATTTTTCAAGTCTTTGTTTTCTTGTGAATTTCCATTTCACAAAATTGCAATATTTAATTTTTTTTCTTTTTGACATTTTTTTTCTTAAATATTTTTTTTGTTTTGTATTTTTATTTGACTAAATTTCTAATAATTTTCTCATTTTTAAAAATAGCAATAGTCATTGGGATGGGGGAAATAAAATATTAAAGACCTTTGAATCAGATGTTATAATAAAAAGGCTAATAACATCTTATCTAATGAAGGTTTCTAAGCTAAAAATAAAGAAATAACCTTGAATGATGATAACACTTAAGTCATATATTTTACAAGGACACTAATTAATAGATAAGATGTATGAAGTGTAAATGACTTGTCTATGGTCAACATGGAGGCATTGTGTAAAGTAAAAATATCAATTTCAAACTTTAAAAGGCTTGATTAGTTAACTTAATAACTTTACTTTTTCACTAGTTTAATGAGACTGCAAATTCATTATTTTAATGAGACCCTGAATTCAGCATTCTAATCAGACCCCAAATCCATTATTCTAATCAGACTAAAAATATATTTTAATATGACCCCAAATGCATTATTCAATCTAAAAGTTATGGCCATCTTGTTCTTATCCTGAAAACCAAACTCATAAGAATAAAAAAAAAATCACAAATTACATTTATGTATAGCAATATGTGAAATCTTATCTTTTTTTTTTAGAATGCCTTTAAAATAAATTTTCATATTCTGACTTGAAAATTCATTTTTATTGAAATATTTTCAGTTTGGTTTATCATGAATTTATTTGGATTACCTTGTATTTATCATTTTGGAAAGAAATGCTGACTCAATTTTGTTAAATGATTAAAGAGAGAATTATTCATTGAATGTTGCTTTTTCTTTTTAGTAATTTAATTACAAAATCCCTTATTTCTCGACTTGTAATTCTTTATTTTAATAGTTTTTTAAACTGCTATGTAATATTGTAACTGTAACATTTTGTTAATACGAATTTACCTCCCTTAGACCATAAACTGTATGAACTCTCCTGATTTATAAAAGTAGTTTTCTAGTCTCCACCATTGCTTTTATGCCTCTTGATTTTCTTGGTAAACATTAAATGGTAATATTGCTTTGTCTTAATTAATAGTTCCTGCATCACGAGAGCCTAGAATATTATAGATAAAACTTAATATTTTTGTATATTCCTAAATTAAGATTTGATCAAGATGTTAGGAATGGATAAACAATATCATTGAAATAAAAATTTACTGCGACTATTTTTTGCAGATTAGTTCTAAAGACCACTCTTAATATATGTCAAATTAGTCCACATAATAAATTTACAAATTATCAAGCCTGGTCACAAGGATCAGAAAAGAAAAATCAAAATTTAGTACTTGCTAAGTAAAAATTAACCGAACAATCTATTTTATTTTAATTGCGAATCCTTCATTATAGAACAGATATTTAATCTCTTTTTTAAGAACTGTTTAAAGACATATGGACATTGACTGATCTCAGTCTAATACAGTATAATAAATTTTACTGACAATAGATCATGCATCCATTTTTAACTTTTCATTTAATTTCAAATCATACATAAATCTAAACAATACATGTTAATATATCAAAATATAAATGACTCCATTTTCTTAAAAGCTAATATAGCTATCCCTCTTTTGCATATCAATGTATGAAAAGAAACTTTATTCTAGAAATTTCTATAATATGCTTTGTCATAAAATCTTCAAGAACATTTAAAAGACTGAACATTATATTAAGAGGTTTTAATGGAATGCAAAAGTTGCATAGACTTGCATAGAAAGTCATTGTTTTGTGTCACTGGGCGCTAGGTTGAAAAGACTCCAATGCATAGAGATTTGGACATGTGCGTTGGAATTTTAATAACAGAAAGATCACCATTTCTTTTCTTTCTCCCTTCTAGCCACAACATGGGTTAGACCCCTTTTTTTTTATCTATCTCCAGAGTAGAAATAGATTGATTTGGGCCTGTTAGTTTTAAATGTAAAATTGTGTAAATAAATTAGTTACTCAGAAATCTTACCGTCCATCACTTCTGCAGTGCATGCTGCTTACTCGTTTACCTCACAAATAGTAACAGAAGAAGATCTCTGAACTTATAAACCATGTTGAGAGACCAACAGGCCATCATCCAAGTAGGAGAAAGATCATTGAAATGGTATGTATGGTACATACACACACACACACACACACACACACATTGGGTCATAACTATATAAGTTCTTGCTTATGTGAGTAATGGAAAAAGATTTGAGATTTGACAATTAAGGATTTATGAATACTCTTAGAGATTTTTCAGTACTTCACAATGCTTTATAACAATATCTATTTGATGCATATATTCTCACTTGAACTTAAATATATTGAAGAGACCTATAAAAAAAATTATAGAAAATCATCATCAAAATGAAATCTCTTGAAATCCTTCAAAATGATTTTTCTTAATTTCTCAGTTCTCACAGAAAATAATTTGTGGAAATTAAGAAAAAACAAAAATTTAATAAAAGTAGCTATAAAAGAATTGAATTTATGTTTATCGTAAATTTTATTTATTTAAAATTTTATTTACTTAATTGAACCATACTCCATAATTTTTCATCAAGGATTCATATAGGACCTATTGTTATCAGAAAAAGAAATCACTTTAAATGGCCTTTAAAGCCACTTTTTTTTTAAAATGTGCATAAAATCATTAGAAATTTTTTGTAACTTTTTCCAAGAGAAATTTGGTTGCATTAATTAATTCATTATTTCAATCTAGATTGATATTGACATTTGGACCACAGTCTAATAGGGTGATAGCTTATTCTTTTTTTACATAATAGCTGTTCCCTGTTCTGTTGCATGTGGGAATGGAGTAGAATGAGAAAGTGGAGAGAGAAGGTTGATATGCCATAAAACAAAACAAAAAATAAAGATTGTCCATCTAGGTTAGTCAAGTTTTAAAAAAGTAATTTAGTTAAGTGAGTGTTCCTGTTGTCTTTGTGTAAGAGCTGCCACCCTAAAGATCAACAACCCACAACAACAATGATGTTAGCTGGACTGAAAGCCATGAAGATAACAGACCAGTGAAAACTCATTCGTAGATTCAAGAAACCTGGGTTTATAAGAGAAATGACAAAAGGTCATGTTTTTCTCTGAGGAAAGTATAAATGGTCACCTAATGTTGAGGCAGGACAGAACCACATGACTATACAGCACTGTCCCTATCATTTAGAAATTGTTGTTTATTGTTTGTCCATCTATTTTTCAGATTATTGTCCTCATCCTTATGGTTAACTTTACAATCCTTGAGTTGAAGTATTGTGAAGGTAACAATGATAAAGATGAGGAAAAACAGTCTGAATAATAGATGTGTGAATTGTATATTATCTCAAGGATTCTGAAAGACCATTTTTGTTTATTATTCATTTATTACAATACAATAACACTCAAGAGTAATCAATCACCCAAGATAATTTTAAGAAGGTTGTTAAAAATGAATAATGATTTTCAATCAATTTTTTCTCTCTTGAGGTCACAGAAAAATAAAAGATTTAAAACAAGATTAAAAAAAAAAGATTTATAAAAATTGTTTTACCGATTTAAAAGTGTATATTTGTAATTAAGACCACTGTACCATGGATAATTTATCACCAAAAGCATTTATCAGATAGATAAACAGGTTCAATTCAATATTAATTAAATATTTATTCTTTTTTTTTTTTTTTTGGACGGAGAAATCTTAATGTTGGATTTATTAGATATGTCCCTATATGATAATGAAGCATTGCAGATTATAAGTATTATTAGTTATAATTGAAAAATAAATTTTCATGTCATATTATTCAAGATTATTCATAATTTTTTATTTCATTTTTCATAGAAATTTGGGGGAGAAAAAAAATTGAAATCAAAAGAAAAATGAGCAAAAGTTTTCAGAAAATCAAATTCAAAATGGCTGATATTTAAATATTAAAGATTTTCCAAATGATTTTGACCATAGACAATGACCATAGAATTACCAAGTTCATTTTAGTTTTCAAAGTTGACCTACTCTATGAAGAAGGCTTTAAAGTATAATTTCTGTTTATTTAGATTAAAAGAATTTATTAAGATTTTTTTTTTCGTTTTTAATGGAGAAAGTATCATGTTCAAAATCAGGATAAAATTTGAAAAAACTCATTATCCTAAAAATTGAAGAAAGATTCTATGTATAACAAGTGAAATTCAAGATTGGTTTGAAATCTTTTTTTTGTAATATTTAAAAAAAGAAAATGTGGAGAGACACAATAGGGGGAATAATCCCATTTTAACTTGAATTTTCTAGACGCGCAACTTGAGTAAAACAATGTTTACCTCCCTTTACAAATGAGATTTGTTTCTTAATCTTCTTCCATACAGTAGTAAAGGAAAGGACATCTCCACAAATTCCTGATAATTAGTTAAAAGGTTTGCTTACTGATAAAACTAGATAAACCAAAGAGAAAAATGCTGGAGTCAATATGGTATTCATCCAACTGTATTTTTGCTGTACTGGTTCCCTCTATTAAAAAATATATATCTTAAATGTTGAATTTAAAAAAAATTATTAGCCTTTTTTCATGTGTATTTTCTTTTTGTTATCTTAAATTCATTTTTTTTTTCAAAGATCAAATTATCAGTGTTTTCAAAATTATTTCTTTAATATTCTATGCTTTTTCTTTGTTGTATACATTTTAGAATTCACTGAGTGGAGGAATAACAAAAAGGGTGTATAGTGCCAGGTTAATGATACATCTGCATTTTAACATAGCATTTCTTGGATTGATATTACTAGATAAGAAATTATGCTACTAAATAGTGCTAGAATGGTTCTGAATAAAAACCTATTTTCCAAAGATTCCATTACAGGTTCAAGGGTTGCAGCAGGAAATTCCACATCTCTAGAATATCTTTTTTCAAACACTTTTTATTTTTTGTGGTGAATCATTTTAGATGGCAGAATTTCTAATAAATCCACAGAAGAAAAAAAAAGATCCAAGCATTTGAGTTGAATATGAATTTTTTTTAAACAAGTTCAATTCTTTTTGAAATGAAATAAATTTTTTGTTGATTTTTTTTTGGTAAACGATATTCCAATAAAGAAGTTATTCTTTTTTTGACATCAAATTTTCCTGGCTGTATGTAATGTAAATCCCAACCTAGAAGGTGTTACTCTTTGATGATAAATGCTTCTTCATTTCCAGATATCAAAATTGTTGCTTTTTTTGTTATTCTCATCGTTTTTTTTTCTTTCTCTATTTTGTTCTTTTTCTTTTTTTGTTTTGTTTTCTTTTTTTTCTATCTTTCTTTTTATTTCTTTTTAACATCCTTTTTTCTTTATTTCTTTTTAAAACCCTTTTTATTTCTTTTTCTTTGAAATATTTTCTCTGTTTCTTTTTCAAATTTTTTTCTTTATTTCTTTTTTTAACTTTTTTCATTCTTTTTTAAAACTTCTTTCTTTTTTACTTTCTTTCTTTTTATCTTTCTTTTTTTGTGTGTGTGTATGTGTTGATGTTTTGGTGTATGTGTATGCAACATTTTTTTTCATGATAATTACTTTTTTTTTTATATTTGCATCTCCAAAAAATGATTAATTCTTTTGCTTTTTTTACAATGAGTATGGTATTTCCTATTTCTCATTTCTTGGGTCAGCTGATGGTAAAGAACTTGAAGATAATGAAAGAAGTGTGGCCTAGATGAAACTTAAACATTCAAATTTATGAAACAACATGGAAAACAGCAAACATGATTCGGGAAAAACTCATTTTTTGGAGGCGGGGATTCTGGCCGAGGGAGAGATGTTGGTTAAGAAAAATGTTAAATGATTCAATTACTTTAAAAAAAAAGCAACAGAAATTTAATCCTCAATTTTTCATAAATAAATATGAAAATAAAAAAATCAAGCTGCATTTTTAGAAACATTTTTAAAGAATATTCTGACATTTCATATATATTTAAACATTTTTTAACAATCATAAACATGTTTCTTTTCTTCTTTCACAAGAACAGCAGCAAACATGGTATAGCAAAATAAGCTAACATATATTTATGTTTAATAAAAGCTAATTAGAATGATAATGACAACATTTTTTTTATTTTCTAAATGTACATATGATTTCATTGTGTTTTATATGTACATTTTTAATTAATTCAGCTCAAAGCAAAATGATCTGACATATTTTTATGTTTAATAAAAGTAAATTAGAATAAATAATGACCAAAGTGTTCTTTTTATTTTTGAAATGTGCATATGATGCCATTCTGTTTTATTTTATTTTATAAATTGCATTGATCAAATGTATGCTGTTGTTATCTACACATCATTGAAGACATACAAATATGTTAGATCATTTTACCTTGTCCTGTATAATATGCAAGATTTAAATTTCTACCACCAGTATACTTGGACTTTTTTTTTGATAGCCAGGTAAAAAGTTAATTTTTTACTTTTCTTTTTTTATACCAAAATAAAATGGTATTGTTTTTTTCTTTTTCTTTCTGGCTAAGAGAGTAATATGTCTTGGTTAGTTAAGCCATGTTGAATGTATTTCATTGTCATGGTTATGGATTTGAAGCACAGAGAAAAGTTTTGGGGATTCAGAGAGAGATATCTTTCTAGAATTTCTATGAAAACGATCAGATATTCTTAATACATATGTCATCATCATCATCAAAACAAAAATAGTAACAATAATAATAGTAATAACAATAATAATAATAATAATACATATTTCTTTTCTTTTTTTTTTAATTCAAATATTTTTCAAAATTTTTGTTTTGCAAATAATTTTTTAATACATTTTTTTCTATATCTTTTTTTTTATTTTGATTTCTTTAAAATAAATATTCATATCTACCACTCAGATATCTATATATATCATCTTCTATAAATAAATATGTACCACTTTTAAAGCTAATATAAAAAACAATATGTTTTTCTTTTCTTTTTTTTTCCAATTATTTATAAAAAAAAAAAACAGCACAATTAATATTTTTTGTTTCTGTCATTTTTTTCATTGAGATTCATTCCAATCTCTAAACTTTAAAAAAATTTCAGTTGGTTTGATAAACCTAGATTAGTTGCACCTCAGTTTGGACAGTGTATAATAATAATAGTAATAATAATAATAATAATGATAATAATACATATATCTTTTTTTTTTGAATTTGTATATTTTTTAAAATTTTGTTTTACAAGGATTTTCTAAATAAATTTTTTTCTGTTTTTTTTTCTATTTGTGATTTTTTTTAAAAATAAATATTCCAATCTCCAAACTTTAAAAAAAAATTTCATTTGGTTTAATAAACCTTTGATTAGTTGCATCTAAGTTTGGACAGTGTAAGCAACAGATATCGATTTTAATTAGTAGCAACCATTAAGAACCGGAAAAGTAGATTGTTTTTCAGAATTTTTTCCATTTTCATTATTTTCAAAAAGAAATATGTTCTATGAAGCTGTTAGATAACCGGGTTAACCCACAAACAGATAGAAGATCAAACATGTTCAGAATTACTTAAAACTGTATCCTTATCTGTAAGTGAGATCAGCAATTAATGTAAAATCCTTTCTGAGCTTAGAATCACAGGCAAAATACGGCTGCATCTGGAATAAGAAAATAAAAAAATTAATCTAAACTCAACCGACAGTTTTAAAGAAGATAATTTAGTTAAAAGAACAAACTTGTTCTGCAGTGGTAAAATTAGACAAAATAAAAACCATGAAGATTTTGTTAATCTATTTTTGGGTTGTTGTCCTCATCTTTATCATTGTTACCTTTTCAATCTTTGAGGATAGGCTTGATAATTTGTACATCTATTTTGGGACTTTTGTCCTCATCCTTATCATTGTTACCTTCACAGTCTTTTAAATAAGGCTTTATAATTCATACATCTATTTTTCAGACTGCAGTCCTCATCTTTATCATTGTTTACTTCACAATCCTTGAAATAAATAAGCTTTATAATTCATACACCTACTTTTTAGACTGCTGTCCTCATATTTATCATTGTTACCTTCATAATCCTTGAGATAAGGATTTGTAATTCACACATCTATTTTTCAGACTGTTGTCCTCATCCTTATTATTATTATCTTCACAATCCTTGAGATAAGGCTTTATAATTCGTACACCTATTCTTCGAACTGTTCCTCATTTTTATCATTGTTATCATCACAATCCTTGAGATGAAGCTTAATAATGTGTTCAATTATCTTTTGGACTGTTGTTCTCTTCTTCATCATTCTTACTTTCATAATCCTTGAGATTTGTACATCTATTTTTTGGACTGTTGTCATCTTCTTTATCATTGGGTGTGAAACTATTTAAAAAAAATGTATAATTCCTTTTATCAAAACAAATAATTACCTAAGATTTTTAAGAACTAAAATCATAAACATTGTAAATTTATTTCTCAAAACAATTATTTAATTTTAATATAAAAAAAGTAAAGACGAGACCATTTCTTTGTCGTTTTAAAGCTAAACTTAATTGATTGGGAAATCATGTTATATTGGGGTTTTTTTTCAGCTATTTTAATTCTTTTCTGAATCCGAAGGATTAAAATCTGAAATCTCAGTTGATTTCCAACCAAAGTCACAGATATTTATTTTAAATCAGCAATAGATTTTATCTATATCAATAATGTGAATCCTGAAATAAAAGATGTAATAAAATGTCCATTAGTGTACCAACAGCTTGAACAGAGTTTACACTACAATATATTAAGTTGAAATAATAAAATACTGTATCTGTGCAAGTTTTGAAATTAAAAAGATTAGTATTTTGAAATAACTTAGAATCCTTCCAACCATTCATTTAGCTCAAGTGTATACAAACATTAACACCAAAACAAAACAAAACAGTTATAATGAAAAACTCTGTTATGTAGCCCATTTTCTTTTCTTTCGCCTGACACAACCTTGTAACTTTTAGCTCATGGAAAATATTATATTATTATATTTTATTTCAAAATGTTGCTGAGCTTTCTTTTAAAGTGTTCTAAATACTTAAAAAAAACTCTTCTAAAGGGAGATAATTTAGAGCCATTTGTATTTTTGGCGGTTATAACATTTTTCACGATTTAATGTGGTCTATTTGAAATGAAAATAAGAAACAAAAAATAAATGAAGTATACTTAAAAATTAAATAATTTCTATAAATTCAGAAATTCTATAATCTTAATATTTAAATCACATCAATATCATTTTTATTGACAATAAAACATAAATAGCAATGAATTATATCCCTTTAGCAGATTTTTGACTAAAGATTCTACAAAATTATAACTAACAGACATAATAATACAAATTTAATAACATTTTCATTAACGAAATTGAAAATTCATAATTAAATCAATTGGTCAAAATTTAATTTGAATTCGAATAATAATTTGATGGGTGAATATTTTCAATAAGTTGGATAATTTCTTTAGTTTGGAAACATAATAGAAATTCTAAGGGATTTTTTGCTGTTTGATTAAACACTTCTGTTTTCCAATTTTAATTGAACTTTTATTAATTTCATTTAATCAATTAATCTCATTGCTATAAAAAGATTGATAAGAGACTGACCATCTCCAATTGGGTCAGCCCGGCAAGGGGTGTATGATATTGAGAGACTTAAATCTTCCTAATGATCCACCTATTTAACATCACTGATGACGCCCTCTTGCAGATGTTTTATATACTAACAAAAAAAAAAAACTCTTGTAGTGAGATTGTAGATTGCTTGTTTCTTTTATTAGCCAAGTGAAAAAAAAGAGCAGAGTTAAGAAAGAATAATCATCCCAGATACCTTCGTCAGTTCTTATTGCTTAGCCATCAATGCATGTTGACATGCCTACCCCAGTTGTTGCCTGCAAACATCTACTGGGAAATATACTTGCGACAGTGTATATAGGCAATCAGACTTCAGAATCGTAATACGTGAATTTGAATCCCAGTCATTCCATTTACATTATATTTGGACTAATACCTTTGGGAAAGGAATGAATCCCCACATTCCCTCCAGCTATGGATTGAATACTGCATATTATATTATTTAAAAAACTGTGTATACAAAAAGAACATTTATTAAAAAGTCATTGTTCTCAGCATTTAATGACTTAAAAAGGTTGATATGCTCTAAAACAAAAACAAACAAACAAACCAAACATCTTCATGTGTGAAATTTCCAACAAATGTCTTATTGAAATTATCTCAATAAATAGTCTTTATAAAAGAAAAGGTAATGATATGTATGCACTTACTGAGGTCAAAGTGGAAGAGGAGGCAAAGGTCGTGTTATGGAAGATCGACAGCTGCCAGGAAAATTTCTTGAACAAGATGACACGGGTGAATAGTGGTCAGAATCTTGAAAATGAACAAGAAATTAAAACATTTAAATGGTATTCAATTGAAGGATCTATAAGAATAAGAATAAGAAGACATTTTGTATATCATTTTTGGTATTGTGGTTAGAGAACATTTGTCTAAATTTTGAAGATTCTATTTATAGCCAAGACTAACAGCAATGAACCAAATGCTAGAATTAGCATTTTCTTTTATTAAATAAAGTGCTATTTTTACACTTTTAGTTAGTATTCTTTTGTTCTACCAGAAGGAAATAATTTTCTTCGTAGGCTTCATCCTGAATTTATCATCTCTGACTGAACTATTTTTTAATCATTTTGACTATGAAAATTTAACACTGCAAACTGATCTTTACAGTTTGAACTATTTTTATTTTTCTGTTTATAATTATCAAGCTAGAATGATTTTTGTCAGTTACAAAAATAACCCTACAATCCACACAATACCTGAACTATTCTCTGACTGAACTATAACTATTCTTTTTACTCGGCACAATTATGCACTGTAAACTGATATTCACAATTTGGACTATTTTTTTCTTTTTCTTTTATAAATCATCATTTGTCAGTTACAAAAATGAACCTACACTCCACAATACTTGAACTATTCTCTGACTCGACAATTACTATTCTTTTTGCCGTGGACAATTACACACAAACTGATATTTTTCTTTCTCTCTTATAAATCTAAAAATAATAAAGGATATTAGAAAGGTGTTGCAATCAAGGAAAATAATTAGGTTTAAGAGAAAAATATCTAATGGAATTAACAGAAAAAGAGAATAATGTTATGTTTTGTATTAAAAAAAACTTGATTCAATTGGTGTTTATTAATTGTTTCATAAGGAATTATTGCTAAATAAATTATTTCTGTTTAGTTACAATAAAAAAACATGTTTATTTTGAAACTGATGTAGTTTTTTAAGAATCTAATTAACAAATGAGAACAGTATTTCTTTAAATAGAATGGTAATTTGTTTATGATGAAATTCATTTTATAAGAATGGTGTCTTTTAGAAAGCTAAAAATGTTGAAATTTGAGAAAAGGGGTTTAATTAAATTGAATTTTTTTAAATAAGCAAAAATTATATTTGAATTTAGAAAAAAAAAATCAAATTTAAGAAAAAATACAATAATACAACATTTTAATGATAAAATTATATTTAATTTAATCTAATTAAAATTTGAGGAAAATGATAAAAAACTTATAAAAGATGAATTAAAATATGACAAAACAAATAATATTTTTTAGATTAAAGAAATTCAATTATTATTTGAAAAAAGATAAATTATTTGAAAATTAAAAGAATTAAATTATTTTTTGAGAAGAAAAGTTAAAATTTTTAAAATGAAAAAGAATTAAATTACTATTTGAGAAAAAAGATGAGTTTTTAGAAGTTAAAAAATTGAATTATATATTTAAAAACAATATTTAGAAACAAAAGTTGAATCAATTTGTTGAAAAGATAAAATAGTTTAAAGATTTAAATTTAAAAAAAAGATCAAATTATTTAAAAATTAAAAAACTTGAATTAAAATTTGAGAAAAAAAGATGAAATAAGTTTGAATATTTTATCATATTATATTGAAATAGCTTTTACCTTGAAATTTGGGAAGGATAAGATATTTTAATAGTAGGGATTCCTACCCAGTCACAGTTAATACATATAAAGAAGGCCAAAGGATTAGTTGATTGAAATATGGTGAAAACAACTATAAAGATGAGGACAACAGTCCGCAAAAATGGATATACAGATTATGAAGCCTCATTTCAAAGAATTCCAAAAGATAGAGCGTGAAACCACTTGTTGTATTTGCATTTATTTGGAGAAACAATTTGTGAATAGGAAAACAGAAATTTTCTCAGCCTTTGCAAACAAAATGCCAACTTGCATAAAAATTCACAATTTCCAAATGTTCCAACTGCCTATCCATGTGGACTTCGAATTCTTTTTTCAAATAAAATTGAAAACAAATAGTTTTATACAAAATAATTTAATAATCATTCCTCATACACTAAACATTTTTACGATTTTTATTTTATGATTTTTCAAAAGCTTAAATAGTGTGGAGTATGTTTTAAATATGATAATTTCTGTTCACAGGCCGAAAGTAAAGGTTTTTGTAGCTCTCTCTTGGTGACTGAACAAACACTAACACATTCATTTGAAATTTTTCGTATTGAAGATTTATATTTCCCAAAGCCATTCTGTTAGAATTAGTTCCTTGTATACTTTAAGTGTCTCAATCATTGAGTTTTAGTTAGTAAAATAATCAATTAAAACATTTTAAACAATCACTAATTGATTAAAACAGGTAGACAATGTTTACATGAATAACAACAAAATGATATTAAAAATATGATTTCAAGGGAGATAACTACATATTTTTGTTACTTCCCTTTAAATGTGATCACGCGTAAGTTAAGATGAATAAATAATAATACCATAATTTATTAAATTCACTTAAAAAAAACTAGTTGGATAATTGTTTAATGAAATAATTAAAGAATATTATAGTTACTTCTATTTATGATATATAGTTTATAAAAAAGCTTTTACAATTGAGAATTCAATTATGTATTTGATAAAGATATAGTGGATATGATTATTGAGATTTAATTTGCAGCATTTTTGTTTAAAATTGGATTTAAAGGTGGTTGAAGTAAAAAACATAGAATACAATAAAGGAACAGGTATAAATGATATGTGGTTATTGAGATAGAATCATTATACAGTGTTATGTTATGGAAAAGTATATAGATATATGTTACAAGAAAAGGACCTGTATAAATGACACGATTATTGAGATATAATTTGCAGTATTTTTGTTTAAATTGGCTTTATGTAAAAACAATAGAATCATTATACAGTGTTATATCATGCAAAAGTCCATAATAATAACAATAATAATAATGATATAAAAAATAATAATTATATTAATCGTAATCATAATAATAATATCAACATTAATAATAGTGGTGATAATACAGTGTTATATTATATGCATTTATTCTTAGTAATTATTACCTTTGGGTGGGATTGAAACCCTCACCATCAGCTAATGCTCATTTAAAAAACTCAACGCCTTCATTTTTAAGCCATGGGTCCTACCTAAGAATAATCTGAAGGTGAGAATTTCAATCCTATCCAAAGACAATAACTAAATATATTTCAAGAATTAACACTACTACTTGGTCATAGTTAAGTGAATTAGAACAGTCTACCCATGTGGTTTGAATTAAGGGTTTAGTTTGAAATTCTGTGAAAGCTCCCAATGATAGCATAAGGGTTGTCAATTTGTATCACTTGAAAAGGCCAATGGCTTCAGTGGCTGGAATCTTGTGATAATAGTAATAATGAGGGGTAGGAGGACAATATTCTGAAAAATTGAGACATAAATTATCAAGCCTCATCTCGAGGATTCTGAAAAATAATTTGATTAAATTCAACCGAAAAAAAAGGAAATGCTATCAACCTAGATGGGAAATTGGATGGACAGAGTGGCAGGATAAAAAACAATACCTGTCCAAGGGCCCAAAAGCCCATTGTGGACCACTGATCATCCATCACCAATGGAGCTTGGGCATCATTTAGGTTTAGGGTGCCATGTTCATTTGCTGACAGCCCTTGTAGCGTAAATCCCCCTCAGAAAAATTGGACTCGCTTGCCTTTCCACTGACCCAGGATAGGGGAACTCTGGAAGAGAGAAGCCCTAAATAAGTGATTGAACTGACTAGAGTCTACAATCTGCTCACGAAGACAAGAGAAAACAACAGGAAAAACAACCACAACAACAATCATAACAACTATGAAGGGATCTATAAGGAAATTCCATGGTGACTAACTCAAGTAAATATAGAAGAAAAAATATATAAGGTTATGAAAGAGAAGAACATAATGACAATAAAGATAACTGTTGAAATGCTTTTGATTTTATTGTAAACTTATGAGAATATAATAACAATAAGGATAACTGTAGAAATATGTTTGTTTCTATTGTAATGTTATGAGAATATAATAACAATAAAGATGTTATGAGAATATAATAACAATAAGGATAATTGTAGAAATGTTTTTGTTTCTATTGTAAT
>JAYKTE010027871.1:2500-25072 GCA_036873565.1 Xipholeptos notoides
AACAATATTCACTGTAATCAATGATAGTTTTATCAAATATTGTGTTGTTATTAACTTCCCACAAATGAGCAGCATCTGCTCTTGGGAAAAATAGTAATATGTTCAGGGGAGTATTGACATTTATCTACATGGTTTTATTTTTCTTCCACCCTAAGTGTAGATTAAAGAATAAAAAAATCTAGAGTGATATAGACCTTTGGGCTCACAGCCTATAATTATTCCAATGAAAGTTAATCTTTTCTAAAAGTTAACTAACATAGACATTCTAATTTGCAAATAATTTTAAGTCTTTCAAAAACTTACTTGCTAATCATTATTTAATCTATCTACATATCACAGATAAACATCTCTGTTCTATCAAATTCAAAACATCAGAACTACGACACTGTGTCAATATTTCTAGGTTTTCTTTTGGCAGAAATCAGAAAATTTTTTTTCTCAAATCAAATGAGAGGAAATCTGAACCATTCTGGTAGCCATAGCTCTCATTCCAGAAAAATAGTTCTCCAGAATCCCTGAGAGAAGACTTGATAATTTGTACATCTATTTTTTAAACCGTTATTTTAGTCTACATGTTTATCATTGTTATTTTTGTAACAATACTGCTGAACACACCAATTGACAGAGTATTGTCACTTACTCGTGCTGGCGGAGTTTGCATAATTCTGGTGAAAATTCCTGAGGAAACACATCAGCTTCCTGCAGTATATAAGAAAGTGGGCAGTCAGTTTTTAACTAGAAGGAGCTGGATGACTCAGGTCATGAACATGTAATAAAAACATTGATAAACTTCACTTCTGTGTTTTCATGCTTAATCACCTTTCATTTGAGCCATGGCCAGATGAAGACCAGAAGAAAAAAAGAAAAACATATCCCTGTCAATTGGGAAGGGTATAAAGAAAGAACATTGATAAGTACATCCTTCTATAATTCCCTCTGCTCCAAGAATCAGCTTCCGGTAGTATATAAGAAAGTGGGCAGTCAGTTTTTAACCAGAGGTAGCTGGATGACCCTGGTCATGAACATGTAATAAAAACATTGATAAACTTCACTTCTGTGTTTTCATGCTCCATCACCTTTTGCAAAAAGTATTATTTTAGTAAGCTAAATACATAAAACCAGGTAAACCAACTAGTCAGAATATAGTAGAAATGTTATGTTTATAAGTAGTGTTTGATATTGCTGATAAAGTATGTAGAGTTATTGTAGACAGTGGGTCAATGGTTTTTTGTGACTATATTCTCACCTATGTGACCATCAGAAAAAGAAAAATTTAGCAAGAAATCAACAGTTACCAAATGCTATTGCCTGTGTCTACAATGAATACATATATATTACTAGAAGTATTGCTTAGCTTTGCCTGGGCACCAGGGAATTGGTACTAAGGTAGTTAAGGAAACCTCTTATATAGAAAAGCAATACCATATATCATGTTTGTTAAGTGGTAAACACTCTTCCAAATGTCAATTCAAATTGTAATTAATGAAATGTATATTACCATTGTGCTATGTAAATTTTGGTCGTCTGAATGCTTTGATGCTCAGTGTGTTCATTTTGTTCTATGTTTTTTGTAATTCCAAATTCTGATCATCTAGCAGTTATTTCTCTGGCTCAAAACTAATTATAAAGTCTTCCTCGGGTCGGAAGACTTCATATTTCAAGTCTTTAGACCCAAATTGGCAGAGTAGTTTCATAGAGACCATAACAGTCCAATCTTTCAATTTTGACCCTTTAGCAGCTAATTCAAGCTCAAAACCGAAAAAAAAAGGATTCCCCAGGTCTGAATACACCCTATTTAGGAAACTTCAAAGCTGTAGACCCAAAATTGGCAGAGTAATTTGGTAGAGACTGTTCCACACACACATACACACAAATATCCTCACTTTTATAGATATACAGATACACTCACATATACGCACACACATGTATGTATGTATGTATGTATGTATGTATGTTTCTGAAACAATGCCTAAATCTAAGAATGAGCATATTTACTGCTCTATTTTATGGTAAACCAAGGAAAAACAGTAGAAAGAACTGAGGTAGGAAGATGAGAATGAGTAGAGACAGTGGTGTAATAGGAAACTGAAAGAGTGAGAAAGGGGAGAAGGAAGGGGAAGGAAGAGAATGTATAAAGATAAGGATGAGAAAGAAGTAAACTAAAAGAAAAAAGGAGAGAGAGAGATAGATTGAGAAAAAAATAAAAGAGAGAAGTGGAGCACAGGCAGAACAGTAGAAAAGGGAGAAAGAGAGGAGGTGAAGAAAAAGAGAGGGAAAGCGGGGAAAGAGAGGAAAGGGAAGAGAGAAAAAAAGAGAAAAACAGAGAAGGAGGTGGAGGAAGAGAGACAGAAAATGGGGAGAAAAGAAGAACTGAAAAATTCTAGAGTAGTCATAAATTTTGCAACTTGTGGGACAATGAAAAAGCATTAAGCATAAAACTTTACAAAAGGTCCCTTGCAAGAGGGTACCTCCTCTACCAAGAAAGCCATCCTCCCACCTAAACCCCCCATCCTAGTGTAGGGTTCTTTTCTGCCTTAAGTTAGACAAAGCAAGCAATCCTACAACCACTTTGTGTAAAAGGTAAGAAGTTTACCCTGCTCAAGATCCAGCAAGGTTGCTACCTCTACCAGAGACTTTCAAAGAAGCTTTCAGGCCCTTATTTGAACAAAAAAGTTACTGCACCCCAAATCCAACAAGAGACGCCCTTAAGCTCTGAGTTAGTTGCCACTAAGTTTTAGCTTGGCTTTCTTATTTTTAATGATATATTAGCCTTTTGTGCATTTAATATTGAGAATAATTATTTTCAATATATATATATTTTTTTAACTAGCATGTTTTTTTTCATAACACTAGTTCCTCTATATAACAAGTAACAAGAGGGAATAAGGAAATTCATACATTTCTAAATTGCATTAGTCTGAATGAATATGGAATGATGAAGGTTTGAACACGTGTAGTAGAACCACTAAGTTGAACAAGTAGCAATTGGGACTCTAAAGGTTACTTCAGCTGAATGAAACAAGTTAGGGGGAGGCCCCAGGATCACAGTAATTAAGAAAAAAGCCTCAGAAATCATGATACTAAAGTTCAAATCCCAGTCAGTCTGTTATATTCACTTTTAGGCTAATACCATTCAAAAAAGTTATCATCCCCCGAATCCCTCTAGCTTTGGGTTGAATAGTGCAATTACAATTTTCTATAATAAGCAGTTAACAAAAGGGAGAAATTACGAAATAATTTTTCTAACCCTAGGGATGAGACCTAATAATATGTACAGACCACATAACATATTATATATATATATATAAGAAATACAGTAATAAAAATTGTTCCCAAAATTCAATTTTATAGGTTATTTGGGTTTAACCACAGTTCAACTCCTGTTTTATGCCCCAAATTTTTCTTGGGTTTGGATTTTGATTATATGTTCGTATTTGTAAATCTCTATATTTTTTTGTAGAAGTTAGTTTCTATGAGGAATTGGTATATTTTATTTGAGTTTGTTATTTCCAAGATCATTTAGATCTGTTTTGTTAAAGTATTTTTGTCTTATTTTGTTTAAGGTTTTCCATTTTGTCATTATTTGTTTAATTGTGATTAGGTTTCTATACTTGCATTTTGCTTTTAGTAAATGGGAATGTGTTCAGTATGTATGACCAATGTATAATCTGGTCATGATTACTTGATTTCTATGGATGTTTCCTGTTTCTAATTTCCAGTTTCCTATTTTGGGTTATATTTGGAATAATTTATTTTCTGTTTGGTTTTCCCATTTCAATGGCTGTAATTGTTGATGTGCCATTAAACAAAATAAGCCAAACCACATTATGAGGATATAGTACAAAAACTGTAAATTTTGTAAAGTATGAGTATATATTAATTAATCAAGAAAACAGAAAGCATTTTTAGCAAAAAGTTTTAGCTAGTCATCATCACACCAAGTAATAGTAATATCTTAGCTAAAAATATGAGTAGAAAGTAGTTGTACAAGCGGACTGAGTTAATGTTGTTGTCGTTGTCATACAACAAATAATGAATTACTTTTACCTGAATCATTGAAAAAAAAAAGATACTTGAATAAAGCTTCACTTTACCTCCTCCTCTGACTTCTTTTTCTTATATTCCTGTCTACTAAACACACCTATAATGCAATAGGTCTATTGAATAAGGGACAAATAGAAAAATATGGGGAAAGGCGGGAAAGCCTTGAAGACTTATTTTTTTCTAGAGGTATTTGTCAGAAATACATTTTGGCATGAGCCCAATGCCAGTTGCATTTACTTATGCGCAAGCGCAAGTGCAGGTGAGAGAAAGGGTGATTGGCTGGGAATGGGAGGGGATATTGCAGGTGGGTGGAATTGCATCAGTGTAATTTCCATCATCACATTCTTTGCTGTCTTGTAAAGTGCAAACAAATTAGAAAAAAATTGCTTAAACCTATAAAAGAACAGGTAGTGAATGTTACATACTGCCGCCATGCAAGAACCATGTTTATTTTCATGCACATGCCTCGTCATCCACTTTTGTCCTTCTTCTAGAGGCGACTTAATGAAGGCCTCTCTCTTGCAGGCTTCTGTAATAATACAGTGTTGCAATATTTTTTGTTCTACTGTTCATCAAGATTTCGAATATTTCATTTATAGGCAGGGATGAAGGCAATGAGCCAATCAAGAACCAGAGTTATCATCATGTATATTACTTAATAGTCAAATTCTTAGTTATCTCACTGCTTGAAGCAAGTCAACTGTGCTCAGTAAGA
This sequence comes from Xipholeptos notoides, assembly GCA_036873565.1. NCBI lineage: Eukaryota > Metazoa > Mollusca > Cephalopoda > Idiosepiidae > Xipholeptos > Xipholeptos notoides. Next base: position 7,260 of record JAYKTE010027871.1, read on the forward strand.
TACTTCCCAATTGGACTATTGTTGTTAATATTCTTACTACTATTACTGCTACTACTACTTCAACTGTTTTGCCGTGGACAATTACCCACCTGAAGCTGATATTTTTACTTTTTTTCTTTTCTATCATAAAGAGTTATTTGCTTTTTATAATTTCCAAATTAGGATATATCAACTTGGCCGAGCAGAAACCAAAGTTAGGCACAAAGCCAGTTTTACATGCCCATTACATTCCTGGGCTTATATTGAGACTATTGTCCTCATGCATATTTAACAAAAAAAAAAATTTCAGTTAAAAGAAGAAAAATAAAACCAACGCTAAATTTCAAAAAAAGATAGATAAAAAAAATATATCTAAAAACAATATGAGTTAATTTAGGACACCTGAGGAAGACTAAAAGGGAATTTGGTCAAAATGTTGTGAGACAAAAAATAATAAGGATGAGGACAATAGTCCAAATAATACTTGTAGACTGATTGAAGAGTCATAGATTTGTTTCAATTAAAATAGCCACACACACACAGAGATAGACACACAGATAAATAGCTAAACAGACACACAAATATAATTAATACTAGCAGCAAGATCAGAATGAGCTTTAAGATTGATTAAACATTGTTGATACTCCACATTAACAATATTCAATTAATCCTGAGAGTGCTTTTCCAAAATTGAATCATTTACTTAGGGCACAAATTGTAATATTTATTGAGAAGCATTTTCGATTGATAATGCTTCTAATGAAAAGGAATTTAGAAGTGAGATGTAAATTATCTTTGAGAAGTGCAAGGAATGTTAAAAGGATTTTAAACACTTTGCCGTATAAACAGCTTTCATAGGATAAATAACTTTTGTTAAGTTTGTTTTCATTAAGATAAGTTTTAATGAAGAGAAAACAAGGAGAGAAAAAAGAAACTGGCTGCAATGGATGCTTTCATTAAAAGCAGGAAGGAAAAAAATTAGGTATATCTGAAATTTAAGACAATTCTGTTCCCTTAAGAGAAATTGAAATCAATATACAGAATAATCTAAAAGTATGAAGATAAGTAGTTGATTGGTCATATGAAATATGGATATTTATTTTTGTTTTTTTTTGCTTATTTAATACTGAATGAAGTTATTTTAAGAAAAATCTGGTTTTATTGAAACATTCTTTCAAATGAAACATTTTGTAGGAAAATGAACTAAAAAAGAGTATAAGCCAGTGTAAAGTTGATTTTCTTATAAATTCATTAACATTTATAATGATTTTTGGCTCTGGGTACTTGGAATTCATTAAGAAGATAATTTTTTTAGACATTGGTAGAAATACATAAAAAATAGAAGGCTTTAAAGCATAGAATGTATCAATCATTTAAATAATTAAAATTGTAAGATTTGTGAGATTTAGTTCATTCAATATATTTTTTAGTAATACTTAACATTTTAGCAACAAAAACCTGGTTTCACAGAAACATTTTCTTTGTACAGAAACAATTTGTAGAAAGATCTGGTTCTGTTGAAACATCACAGAAAAAGTATATATATATAAGGAACGTAATGCAAGGTTTGGATTTCTTTTGATGAGGGAATATTTTGAGGTAAAATCTCTTTGTCAACCACAGACCGATGTGGTTAAAGGATAATAAAATAAAGTATAGTTCTTTTGAAGCATCATTTATTATCTTAACAAAAAGAAAATGAATATGAAATAATGTAGGATGCATGGTTGGTTGATTTCTATCTGTTGTTGACAAGGAGATTCGACTTCAAAGTATTCCACAATTAACTCACCTAAAGTACAGAACCACACAACATACAGCATTTCATATTCCTTTTTAGTTTTTATCGTAATAACAAAAGATTATTGAAAAGATATCTATCTATCTAATACTTGGTCGTGCATCAAACCAAGTTAGGCACAAGGTCAGTTTTATGTGTGCATTGCATTCCTTGACTTATTGTAGTCAGAGTTGACTTTCACTTAAATGAGTAACTCTGAGTTGATGGGCCTCCTCTACCTGAGGCAGCTGAAAGTGAATGTAATGGTAAGGATTGGGATTTGAACTTGTATAATACTATTCCAAAGTTCAAGCTTTTGCCACTCCTCCACCTTTGCTGCCATATGTTGGTAAAATAATAAAAAACATAGTAAATTTGTATTAAAGAATGAAATCAGAATAATAAATACAAATAATAACATTTGAACAGCCTAAAAATAAAAATAACACATTAATAAATCTAATGTCTTCAGTTTGTGACATGATACATAACAAATAAAAAAAATAAACCAATACATATTGGTCATAATTGTAAAAGAAATAGATTACAAAAAAGTTTCAAGCTTGTCAACTCATATTCAATAATTTTATATAGATTATGACAACAATTTCTCTTGTATAGGTACAGTCCTTAAAGCTCAGTTGGTAGAGCATCAGACTTTTTAGATAAAAGTAATAAAGTGAATCTGAAGGTCTAGGGTTTGATTGACCATTTGGGCTACACATATTTGATTTTAGTCTTCAGAGCGTTACACGATACAAACAAATAAAAAAACAAAATGCAAAACAAACAAATACACACATCGGTTATTATTATAAGGGGGATTTACTATCATATCCCTTGTTTCTGCTTCAGTTCTATCTTCCTGAAAGCCAGGTATTCCTAGGTTAGTAACAATACAAGCAATAAATGACAATCTTCTTAGAATGGATAAGAGTATTGTTATCAAATAATTATGTGGATGTTTCTGCTTGTGCTTTCTTGTTGAAGTAGAGATTGACATAGACATATTTGGTTGTAGCTTTCACTGATACTACGAAAACAGATATATGAACACCAAACTGGTGTGTATATCTTTGGCCAGAATCCAGAGATCTCTTCTATTCTCTTTCTTTCTCTCTCCATAAAGTTCCATTTGTCTCTATTCAGGAATCCAGGTAATTCCTTTGACGGTGCTTGCTCTTGAAATATGCCTGAGGTATGATCGGAATCTGCACTTTGACAATTAACCTTTTCTCTTATTTTTTAGACAGCCAAATAAAATACTGTTAAGAATTCAAAGTCTATTTACAAATATTGGTTTTGGTTTCTTTGATTGACAACATATTATCCTTTATGATCATTTAATACAAAATTATTTTTAAAACTGATATTATGGAAATGAATTACGATTATATTAGAACCTTTTTAATTTACAAAAAGGTCAGTCTTCTTCATCATTTAATGCTAGAAACATTTTTTTCAAACTAACATTTTTCTTGTAGGAATAAATTATGATTGAATGAATTTTTTTTTTTTTAACAGCCCTCTTAGTCATTTAAAGCCAGAAACGTTTTTTTTTCAAAATAATATTTTCCTAGTTTTTGGAATACCTGGGATGAGGCTTGATTCTCCCTATTATTTACAGTCCATATAATATATATACATATTATATATATTATATGGACTGTAAATAATAGGGCGAAACAGAGTGAATTTAACAAACATAAAGATGAGCACCACATAATAAATATACACAACATTTTTTTTGTGGGAATGAAGTAGAATTAAATAGAATGTTTCTTGTATAATAGTCTTCTTGGTCATTTAAACTAATATTTTTCTGGTGAGAATGAATTAGCTTGCATTAGAATTTTTGGTTGAACAGCAAATCAGACTTCATGATCATTTAATAACAGAATGATTTTTCTATGCAAATTTTATCTAAGTTGGGTTCACTCTTCGATTGAAGAAATGTGGGAATTAGACAACTAGAGGTATTGATAATTATAAAATAGTTTTTGTAACAGTGTTAAAGTGTGTTATTTTGATCCACAGAATATCAACTTATGTAACTCAGAGAATACAGGGAACCATTATTCTAATCAAAGGTTCTCCAAGAACTTAAGTCTTACAAAAAGAGTAAATACACAATTTTATAGTGTTGGATACATGGAATTATATATGGACTGTATACAAAAAATTTGTTAAACAATAAAAATTGTGAGCACGCCACCACACACTAAATACATCTGAGCACAGAAAAGACACCAACTAATGCACACAAGAAATTTCCATGAAAAATTAGGAAAATCATATCAGCCTATTATAACACACCTAAACAGTACAAACTCTGCCTACAAGAAACATTAGTTATAATCACCTTGCCAGATTAAAACCAACTTTTGAACAAAAGACCTGAATTTATATCTAAATATAGACATGAGAATAAGATTCTACTAAACAACTAAAAAATAATAATAAACACCAATTATACAGGACAATTTATTGAAATAATAATAATTTTCAAACTAGTACAATAATAATCTTTACACCTACTTCACAACTTAATGAAAAAAAAATTTTATAGAACTCTTGTCATACAATTTCCAGATCATACAACTCCACTCCCAATATAAAAAACATAATCCTGCGGCAAACTTTTGGTCTGATGGTCATACAGGCAAGAAACTGACAGTTGCCAAAGGCCATTGACTACACTGATCAACTAAACAACTCTCTCTCTCTCTCTCTATATATATATATATATATATATATGTAGAAAAATTTTGACTACATTTAAAGTGCCCAATATCAGGGATAGAGCATATTAAGTAGATAAGTGTACACATGAAGTCAACGACTTTGGTGACTGCCAGTTTCCTGCACGTGCAGTCATCAGACCAAAGACCAAAAAATATTTATACATATATGTATATATTAATCTATAAGAATTATTGGCTATATTATATTTGTAGTTCAAGTGCTCAATAGTGTATGTGTAATTTGATTGACTTAGACATAGTCAATGGCCTTTTGTAGTTAGTTCATTAGTATCAAAGTTATTCTTTTACACATCAATCTGGACTTGGATGTCTAAGATATTTCTTTTTTAATTTTTCAGTTTATTCAAGTGCATAATGGAAGAAATAAATAAAGGAAAGGGACTCATAAGATATGTGAAGTTGATAATAAGAGAAAGAAAAAGAAAATAGGAAGGAGAGAGAGAGAAAGGAAGGAAGAAGCCCACACATTGTGTGTGGTGGGTGGAAAGAAAAGGGTAGAGTGAAATAGAGAAAAAAGGTAATAAGAAAATAAATGTGTGATAAGGGGATAGAAGGAATAATAATAAAAAAAGGAATAGAAAGAAAAAAGACATAAGTGGAAAAAAAGGACATAAAATTAATTTTATTAAACAAAGTTATCTGTACAGAAAGAATTCCCAAGAGAAGAAAAAAAAAGTTTATTGAAAATTCTACAAGTTTTTGCTTCTCTTTTGTTTTTCTCTCTTTCTACATTTTTTCTCCTTTGAGTTATTTTTCCTTCCCTGGCCCTGTTCCTCTCTAAACACTAACAACACACAATAAACAGCCTTTATTAGGGAGGGGGGGGATGCTTTTCTTGGAATTTGATTTAAACTTTAGAAAAGGGTTATTTGATTAAAACCTTAATAATAACACCAGTAAACAAATGAATAACTAAAATGCATAAGAATTTTAAAATAAATTAATTTCTAAATAAGAAAAATGAAATGAAATTTTCAAAAATAAAAAATTTATTTAAAAATTTAAAACCTGAAAGAAAAAATAATAAAATAAAATAGATAAAATGAATTTTAAAAAGGAAATTAATAAAACCTAAAATAATAATTAAAAAAAACAAAAACAACCACAACCATATGATTTTTACTTTTTAATGACACAACCTATTTTGGGAAGCAACAAAAAAACCTCATGTCTCATATGTCTTTTGCTCTAGAAATGCCAGCTCATTTCTTCCCAGACATATGAAGAGAATCAGAGCGGTAGCTACAGAAAGAGGAACCAATGATGCTACCACTGCTGTTACAACAAAGTCTTGTTTTCATAGCATTTACTAAACTGATGACATATCTTATTTTAGGTATCACAAACTCACTTATTACTATGGACATTAAAACACTGATATATCTACAGCTATTAACAATCAGGATTAATGTTTTCTTTATCAAAATGCTTATAGAAATAGATTTCTTAATTGACCAAATCATCACCTGTGTAAATAAATAAATAATTAGCAAAATATAAAGTTACTCAGTCATTAATTAATGCAAATTAATCCTTCTTAGAGGCCTCTTCCCAAGAAATTTATATTGTAGCAGGACATGGAGGTGAACAAAATTTTGAATATTGAATTCATTAGTTATTTTATGGTTGGCTGACCAACAATTTTGCAGTGCCTGGGAGATTTGCTGGTATTTGGCAATGTCCAGTTTCTTTTGGTGTTTGGTTGGCAGTGTTGTGACTTTTAGTGGCCAATAAAAGCAGTGGGCATAATCTTTTGAAGAAGTTGTATATAAAATCATAAATTTTTCCATAACTTTTCCCTGGTGAACTTTGGTTGCATTAATTAATTCATTATTTCAATCTTAATCCACAAGTTGGATGCTGAAATTTTGCCTAACTTTGTCCAAAAATCTAACCAATTCCAATTCGCATTTTTATCTACTATAACAATATTCACTGGGACCAATGAAGCTTTTATTAAAGATTGTGTTACTACTAAATTCTCAGTCATGTGCAATATCTGTGTTTGGGGTATGACATTCAGAGGAGCACTGTCATTAGTTTATTTTTTTTTCTTCAACCTCAAGTGCAGGTCACAGTATAAAAAATCTCAAGTGATATAGCCCATTGAGCCGCAGCCTACATAAAAAAATATATGAGAGAAAACCTTTGTGACACTTGTATTTTCTTTAGGTCATCTAGGAGTTACATATTTCCCTTGTTTGCTAGGTTTCAGCCGGGACTACTCAAACAAAACTGTTCTCTTCACTTTTCTTCATCCTTGTCCAACTGATGATCAGCTCTTTTCCAAAACCTAAATTCTTAAGCAAGCATTTAACACTTAATCATAAAAAAATCCTTTAACTGATCCAAAATCTCCTCTTTTACCATTCCTTAACAAAAGAAAATAACAAAAAAAAAATGTAGATACCTAGCATTTTTTGAATGAAAATAAAAATGTTTAAAAATCATTATTACCCACATATTTTGATTCCAAAGTCCGACTGCTCATCCATTGTCCAAATTGGACCCCCCCCATTCGTTTGGTTTTACTCTTTCTTTTTTTTGACAACCTTTACAGTCATTTAATCCTGGGAACAATCTTGTTTTTTAATAAATGCGTCTTTTACATAAACAGATCGTAAGAATAGTAGTTCAACTATTTAATACATAATTGGAAGGAATAAAAGGATTCATACTTTTTCAAAAGGAATTAGTCCAGAAGTGAATTCAATAGAATGACTGGGATTTGATGAGTTATATTATAATTCCAAAACCCAACCTGTTTCTGGAGATTTACCCAACAACCATTTAATGCCATATTATATTCAAAGTGGTCATTAGAACAATGGGAAATTTGTCAAATAGTGACTTTATTTTTTACAAAGATGAACTTTTTATAAAGTTATTTAAAGACTAGCATTATAATACACCACAAATATTCAAAATGTTGTCCAGGCATTTCATAACAGTGTCTTAACCTATAAATCCAAGCTTGTATGGGGTTTTGAAGAATAACCCGTGGGATATCGCTTTTGAAAAGAATAATCACCTTCCTTTGAAAGTCAGAAAGTTGTTTTCTGCTCCCGCTATCCATAATGAGGGTATCAAAATAAGAAGTGAATGAGCCAGAAGCAAAAAAATCTACAACCTTAAATTTCCAGCATTTCTATCAATCAGCTTGTATTATAATTATTAGAGACTTTATGAACACCTCATTAGTAAAAGTTGATAGAGTAATTTATTTTTTATTTATCTATTAATTTTAATTCATTCATGTTCTCCATTTGGTTTCTTGAACAAAGTAGAAATAATTCAGTTACTAATTTCTCTTTTCTTATTAGAATTAGGCTAGTTAATAAATTGGTAAGGACAGGAAATAACAAATTGAAAGTATTAACAATTAGCTTAAGAGATTTATTTATTAACAAAATAAGTGAGCTTACAGAGCAATGATGTGAATATAGTGTCAAGCTAAACTGGATATAAGTCAGTCTTATTGGAAAGGAACGAGTGGGGAAATTAACTTTTCTCAATGGGTAGGGCTATCAAGAATATCTTAAGATAAAATCTTGATGTCTTGTCATTTTTCAACTTTTATGTCAAGATACATAGCACGGTGCTTTCAAAATTATCTGAAAATTATAGAATCAAATCAGAGTTACTGTTTGAACTGGTTCAATATATCAGAATCCAAAATCAGCAAAAACGTAGCACATTAAGTCTACTGATAATGCACCTACAATATATATATATATATATGTATTCAATGTTTTATTCAATTAATAAATACTACCATTCACCATCTATCATATTTAATGATGACCATCTGCAGATTTTGGATTTTTCTATGTTTTATCATGTTCTATCATTTATCAGCTAACTGGCTAAGTAGAAATCTATAATCCCAATGTTTTGTTTGATGCTTCAGTTTTGGTTTACTGCTTCAATGTAACCCATTTCTATGTTGAGATTAATGTCTGTTTTGGCAGTCTGTTGTCTTAAAGTTTATTCAATAGATTAAATTATTTGTTACTAAATATTCTGGTCTATACATACAGGTGTATGAGTGTTTAACTTGGACCAAAACTATTATAGATTGTTTTATCTATTTCAGCAACCCTCTAATGAACAATGATGATTCTAAGAATGGGATTGATTTTCTGTTGCAAATTTTGACACTTACTGAAAGATAATACTGGACTTTATTTTCTGGAATAACAAAATACCTTAAGTGGAATAATTACTTACATCAGATTAATCATTTTGGGGATATAATGCCTTTTCCTAGATGATCACAATACTTAGCTGACATTTTTTGTTATTTCAGTGAACTGATAATCACAATGTAGTTGCATTTCCTATAGTACCATCAAAATTAGTACAAGTACTTGTATTAACTATGACACCATGGAAATATGCTTCAAGTACTTACATTATCTCTAGTTCCATAGAAATATGGTACAAGTATTTGTAATCCTTATCAAAATGTGATTTGTTGGGGTAGGGGACATATAAAATCAAAATGTGACAAAAACTAACCAAGTTTTCTGGGGTTTTTTCTTCTGCAGGTAGGGAAGGGTGTAACATGCTAGATTATCAAGTCTACAATGAAATCTTTCTAACGTCAAGAAAATGTTTATGTTACTTGAAGAAAGGAAATATCTTAGAATCCCAACCACACTAAAACTCCCAAGTTGCTCTCCTTTATTTGATCTGGCTTACATACATACACTCATAAAAAAAGTTTACATTCACTATAGAATGTACCAATTGTTTTGCAGTTGTGACAACATACAATAATTCCTCCTCAAATGACAAAGACACAAATATAACAAAATCTTACTAATAACTAAATAAAATTCCCCTCCTCCAAAATAAAACTATAAATATTATAAAAGAAAAGAGGGGATGTCTTGTTCATTTCATTTGACTTCTCTACATATCCCACTCCCATAGGTCAGTAGTGTTCTTACTAATTTGCATTTATAGAGTGGCTACTAACTTTGTACAAGTAATCCTCAGTGGAAAATGAAATTTCTTATAGTGGCAAGGGTGGAGGGGGCTTGAAGAAATTTCATTTCTAAAAACATTCCAATCCCAAATCCTGAATTATACTAATGCCACTCAACCCAAGTGAAATGTTACGACATCTGACTTTTACTCTGTCAAAGGTCAACCAAAAAGCAAATGTTTATAACTTCTACTTATCTCTCTTGAAAGTCATGATTTTGCTTTTTCAATACTGAGAAAAATCTTATAAAATGCCTCAGATCAAATTCGCCTGGAAGGAGAGAACAGCAGAGAGCAGTACAGAGCAGAAGAAAAACATATCATCTTTACTTAATATGGGTGAATGGGTTTATGTCTGTGTTTGTATGTGAATGTTAGTGTTGCCTTAAGCAATCCATCATTGCATCACATTTAGAATACTTGCCTTGATGGTCAGTTACTGCTGAGCATGAAGTTCTATCTTTCATTAAGGCTTGAATCCATCAAGTTAATTATTTCAGTAAATGATACCATAATTGTATTGATGGCGCCTCCCACCTGTGTCCGAGTATAAGATCTATCTCTCTATCCTCCATCTCGCGGATGCCTATATTTTATATGGCTTGCAAGGCCCAATCTGTGGTGGAAGAGCTGTAGGCATTATTTGTGATGATGAGGATAAATAAAAGTGGGAGACAAAGTGACAGAGTGCCATTCGCTGTGTAAGTTGCTTTGGGTGGCCGTGGCTGTGCGACGACCACACACACTCGCTTTGGCTTGCATTGCTTCCACTGCGGTAGCCTCCACAATTCAGATTGCATCGAGCTGCTGGGTCTTAGATTCACCAAAGCCTGCCTTGCCGCCTGCCCGACAGGCATTGCCCTCCTCTGCTGATTCATTGTTCATTCCACCGTTGGGAGTAAGAAGGTACATATCATACACTACAGCAGTGTTCCAAAAGTAATGCCTCCTATTTATCTTATTCTGCCCGAATACAAATTCGTATTGTTATGATGACTGAACTTAAGTATTCATGACCTGAAAGTTTCATCTCTCTGTGAGTAACAATACATGTTTTAGACATGAGAATGGACTGCCTCGTTCATCACTGTGCAAAAGTGCATTGAGAATGGCGATGACTATGAAGAAAATCAAATTCTGGAGCATAGAATGTCCCTTGTTTTAATGGTACCAGTCATGACTTTGTAGCTCTTCAACTTTAGTTAAAAGTTAAAAAAATAGGAGGCATTACTTTTAGTACAACCCTCGTACAAATTATATATTTCAAACAAGGTATCCTACTTGTAAAGTAGTTGTTTTTGTGGGGATTAAAAAAATGGTTTGATTCAGAACTCTTGAAGTTCCAGAGTTCAAAAAGAGACTTTCAATATTTGTAAAAAATGTTCTGGAGTTCAACAGAGAGGTATCCGAAGAAAGCTGAAATGCATATCCACCAAAATATTTTGAAACAATATATGAACAATTGTGAAAGAACTTTGAATGGTGTAAATATATGTCTAAGATGGAATTTGTCAATGTCAAAAGCAGATTTTATTGATGGATATCTATCTGTGATAATGGCATTGCTCTAGGGCAATCTGGTTTTCTTGTAATAAACAAATTAAATAAACATACACATGTAGAAACCATCTTGAAATAATCTTTGAAGAAAACAGAAAATCTCTAATAATGAAATTCCTCATGTTTGCCAAAACAGAGTTTTACAAAAAAAAAAAAGATTCCAAAACATCTTCATGCTGAAACATAAACAAAATTTTCTTTGGCAGTACCGCTGATTAGTAAATCAGATTTAATTTCCAAGTATGTCTTAGATTTCTGACCAAATGCTTTTCACAGACCAGTTGTCCTGTTATAATTATGAGAAATTTTTATCTTTAAGATCTTTATTTCAACTAAATTTTCAAGAAGTGATAATGTCACCCATTGTAGGGTTTTTAACTACTATTTAGTCAAAGTTCATTTTTATTTTTACAACCATTAGAATAAATTCAATTCTTATATAATAAAATATATGAATAAAAGATAATATTTTGCTAATGAAGCAGTAAATTTATTTCAATGATAAAAGTTTTTACAGGGGAGGGTCCAAAAGTAATGCCTCCTTTTTTTTTTTTTTTATTCTACCTGAATGGCTTCGACAGGATTGCAAATCGGATTATTATAATGACTGAACTTATGCATTCATGACCTGAAAGTTTCATCTCTCTCTTGCAGATATTGACAGCATGAGACTCTAAGAAAGCAACACCTGTCATGGACGTAGTGCATCAGAAGCAGAGATGTGTCATTGAATTCATCCAAAAAAAAAGATCTTTTTTTACCTCTTTTACGGCTATAATATGGACTATATATGTTTATATCTATTCAGTGGGTAAGCACTAAGAGTGCCCTAAAATATCCTTTAGTTAGAATAAATAAATATTAAGAGACGTTTATAATGTATTTAATTTGTCCATTGCTTCTGAATGCTGTTTGATCGATTTGTCTCACACATAGTAACAAAAGATCTTCAAACTTGTGAACCATGTCAGGAGACTAATGCCCACCAGAGGAGTTGTTTGATTGGTATGTATGGTATGCACACATCCCCACCATTGAGGCAGAATAGTGGGGTAGATAACAGTAAGATTTGATTAGTATTCCTTTGAGAACAATTGTGCTAAATTTGATGCTTGTATCATCATTTGCATGATTTTTGTTACATGCCCCACTACCATTTTGGCCACCATCTTGGAATTTCAATTGGCCAATTGGTCTGATTTGATTAGTATTCCATTGAGAACAATTGTGCTCAATTTGATGCTTGTCATCATTTGCACAATTTCTCAATTAATCTCATCTGCCCCACTAAACTTTCGCTATAAATGAAACTATTGGACAATATTATTCTCAGGTCCTTAAACATGGCATTCAAATTCTACAAGATATTTATTATAAATGAACACTAAGTTCATATACAAATTCAGTTTGAAAATGCTTATAGAGTCCCATGTTCATTTCAAAATAATAGAGCTATTTTAAAGAAATTCCAATTTAAAAGTAAAAAAAATATGATATTGCTCCATTTTTAATATTGTAAGTAATAGTGATAGAAAGCTGTCTGTTACTATTAACAGACAAATGAGGATAAACAAAGAGAAATATGAATAGAGATAGTCATCTGTATATACAAATAGATAGTCATGGATAGATAAATAAATCCATATATAGCCTTGAATAGATAAATAGATAGACAGACAGCCATGGATGGATAAATAAATACAGACAGACACTAGTGGATAGATAGATAAATAGATAGACAAACAGGGATAGATATAGTCAGACAGATAGATAGATTTATATTTTGATAAGAACCATTTCATTTTGTCACAATTTCCATTTTGATTAAAACCATTCTCATTTTGAAAAATAGAACTGTCGAGTATATTTTCTTTAAGATAATGATTGCCAAAATCATTTACAACAAAGGAAGAAAATCAAAAGATAAATCCAAATCAGTAAAGATATTTTTTTTCTTTTTTGTTAGACAGAAAATTAAGATGTCTCTGAGTGTTCATAAAAGCTTAATTTCCTTTTTCTTCTTTTCCCTCTTCAACAAACAAAATATAATTCACTTATTAACAATAATCAATCAAGTGCCACTTAATAGCCACTCATTTATAAAGATTTATATTCAAAGAAAACAAAATTTAATGGCAATTAAATAAATAAATAAGCAGGTTGGATTAATAAAATAATAAAAAAGATTGTTTTAATTAGATTTAATCATTTTTTTGGGACAAAAAATTGAATAGATTATATATGTATACATAGATAGATAGATAGATAGAGAGAGAGAGAATAAAATACATACAGGGCAAGCAATCTTAAATATGCAAGTATAAGGAATATAGATATTGATGCTTATATATAGTGAGCAATTTTATATATGCAAGTGTAAGTAATATAGATATCTACGTTTATACATAGAGAGCAATTTTACATCATTATTTTTTTCATGCCTAGTTTTCTGAATTACACAATATGCACTATTTAATCTATAGTTGGGGGGAATGTGGGGATTCATACATTTCCCAAGGGTGCAATTTTATATATGCAAGTGGTGAGTGGATCATTTTAATTGCTAAGAATTATTCTGTGTGAAGATTCATATTATTCATTGAAAGTTTATTATTTTAGTTAAGTCAGTGCTTCCCAACCAGTGTACCACGAATGAATACTGGTGTGCTGAGAAAAGGTTATAGGTGGAACTTACAAGTGTGCTCCTATCAACTGCATCAGCTATGTAAACGTTCAGCAGGTGCTGGTGAATATTGATCTGCTCAATTTTATTGTATGGTGGAATTCAATGACACATCTCTGCTTCTGTTACACACATCCATAACGGATTGTTTTCTTAGAGTCTCACTGCATTAATATCTGCCACATAGAGACGAAACTTTCAGGTTATGAATGCATAAGTTTAGTCATTATATAAATGCTATTTGCAATACCTTTGATCCATTCGGGCAGAATTAAAAAGGGGGGGCATTACTTTTGGAAGGATTCTCGTATATTTCAGTGAATATTATAACTATCAAACCCTCTAGAATGAATGGATCTAGGAATTCATATGATTTAGTATAGGCAGGAGCTGTATATTATTATGAATTCTCATATAAGTTTATTTTTTAAATGCACCTTTTTTTTTCTTAATTAAATTTAGTCTTAATCTTTACTTCCTTACAAGAGTTTTTCCTGTTTTCTCATTACTGCGTTAGACATTATCAAAATTTCCTTCTTAAGTTTTTTTTCCTATCCCAAAACTGGACTTTTCACACTACCATGCTGGGGTGGGGCACTGATGGTTAGAATAAGTTTCTTTTTCATTGGATGCTTAATCTATTTGAGAAAGATGGGGTCAGTTAAAGGTCAAATCAGGTCAGTGTCCTGTTCCTTCAAGTTTTATAAGCTGGGTGCCTACTCTAGCACATGTTTTTAAATGTTACATCCACTCCCTGCTACCAATGGCTCACATATCAAAAATAAATAAAAAATTTAAAAAAAAGAAGAAGAGGGAGGGAGATAAACATTTAAAAAAAATTTCAATTAACATAAGACAAAAACTAAAAGATAAAACGTGTGGTCCTCCAGGTGATGATATATCATTAATCAATTGATTAATTAATCAATTTAGCAAGGAAGAAAGGGTTTCTAAAAAAAATCTGAGTTTTCAACATTTCTGGTTTGCTTGTTTGAATTTATGAGATCAATTTTAATGAACATTAGTCAAATTATTCAAGCTTTTACTCTCATCTAATATTCACACTATCATGGCTGGTGGGATATTTGATATTCTACAATTCTATCCAATTTTTCAAGTTTGAACCCATATTTTTCCAGCTAAAAGCCAAATCAAATTTGTTCTACAGGCCCAAATGCTCTGTATCTCAAGCTTTAAGTCTCGAGATTAAAAATTGACAAAGTAGTTTGGTAGAGACCATTTCTCAGACAAACAAACAGATAAACCATATCATTTTATATGTATGATGTATTATATAAAGGCAGTATCTTAACAGGGGCTTACACCCTTTAACCCACCCACCCCAAAAAAAAAACGTCTTAAAATCAATTTTTTAAACAAGTCATCAGTTATCAAAAGATTGCCCTTTGTTCCTGCTGACTGAAAATTGCCCTTTTTTCTATTGTCCATTTTTCTGGGCACCCATCAATTTTTTGCATTAAAAGTTAGAGGTCAACAAAATCTAGTAATAATGAAAGCAAGTACTTATTGGCAATTGATTGAAGTAAAATAAATTAATACAAGTTTTTGTGTTTAGAAATATAACTCAATGCCACACAAACAACAACAAAAAAAACAAACAAAATACAAATATTCTTTCTTACTTTAAAAATACTTAAGAAGGTCTACCCCCTCCCCCACCCTCCACACACAAAAAAAATATTGAAGGTATTTTAATAGAGGCTTACAAACCTAAATTCAAAATCAATTATTTGATTGATTTAAGTCAGGAGGGGGATTTTCCCCCACTCCGACAAGACCACCAAAATATTAAGGGTAGGATGTTAACAGGAGCTTACACCATTAAACCCCCCTCTAAAACGGTCTTAAAATCAATTTTTAATTGTTTTAGGTCATTAGGGGGTCAATATTAGGGGTTGGATATTAAAGTCTTACACCCCTAAAGGCTCCTTCAAATTATCTAATCTTTTAAGGTCTTCAGAGGTTCTTCATCCCCCTCCCTCATTATTGAAGGTGAAATTTTAACAGGTGCTTAAAGCTCCCTTCGAAATGGTCTTAAAATCCATTTTCTAATCGTTTTAAGTCATGGGGGTTTTAGTCTCCCCTTCAAATAGTCCCCCAATACTGAGTGTGGAATGGGAACAGTGGTTTACACCCTTAAAGCTCTCGCCTCCCTTCCAAAAGAATGGTGTTAAAATCAATTTTCTAATAGTTTTAAATCATAGGTTATAAAAAAAAAATTGCCCTTCTTTTTCCTACCAAGTGAAAGTTGCCAGTTTTTCCTACAATTTTAATAGCACTAGTTGCCAAATGCTACCATCTAGATATTAATAATTCAGTGACAGGCAAAGCTATACTATTAACAGGAGTTATACCAAATGACTCTTTTTGACTAAACACACACACATATTGTATTGTAATGCAATAAAAGTTGACCTTAATAAACAAAATAATCTTTTTTTTTCCTATTATGAATTCATAAAGACAGAAACTTTTATACAAATACCTGTCAAAGTAAGACAAAGAGGAATAATGATAATAATGATGAAATCAAAAGAAGTTAAAGATGTCACAATTAGACATGGATTAAGTTCCTTTACATTGAGCAAAAAAACAAAAAGATCAAAGACAAGACCTCTTGGAACAGCTGTTGCTAGTGATTTCTATATATAAATGAATGTCACAAGTCCTTCAAAAAATGGGTTCATTTAAAAAGGATCTTGATATTAAGGACATTTATAGATAGATGTGCACAACAATCATAGGAGCTCTTATGGATGTATGTTATCCTTTCAAAACATCTATACTTAAATAGATTGTGGAATGTAGGGCCATCTTTGTTGTAGACAACATGGTCCTAACTTTAGGATTTTATAAAAAGTAAAAAAACTTTATAATAAAGAAAAAAAAAAAATGAGTCCAAATATTAATGGACCCAATGAAAATTTCAGCAGCAGTAATTCCAGGCAAAGAATTGTAGTAGTGGTAATAATAATAATACCTATAATAATAATAATCTAATTTTAGACAGAGAAAGAATTATGTCCGTCTAACAGAGGTCTGGCGATAACTGGAAATTAGGCATTTTGTACTAGTTAATAGAATATAGTTTGCATCAATTCTCTCTGCTGATTGGTCCATTTTGTATACCTCTCAGTATAAATCAGATCACTGGAATATTAACGGTCATACCCATAGTTCCTTAGACCCAAAATATTGCAACATAGAAACAATTCCAAAACAGTTGAATATTTATAAAGCTGATGTAGTTGATGCCTGCACAGTTAGGAGATGGGTTCATTGATTTCAGAATGGTAACAAGAGAATTAAGTGACAAAGTGTTGTGGTAGGGGGGCCTACAATCCGTCAAAGTTCGATCAGCACCCCCCCCCCCTCGGATAAAAAATTATAGTAAAAATCGAAATACTTGTAACAAGACAATGCAAGTAGTTAAACTGATAAAATACATAATAAATAATATTTTTCCGTTGGAATTTTTCATAAAAAAGTTATTGTATTCTTTATGCAAGGAGTAGAGTTTCATTGTTAAAATCTTTTTTTTTTTGGGTTTCCAAAAAAAAATAAAATGATATTAGTATTTTCAAAGTTTTGTTTTATAATAATGCAAAATACGAAACAATGTATTTAACTATTTAATATTTACAGAAATAATCGATTATTTCAAATTTATTTATAAAAAAATCCCTTACTGCAAAAATATATTCTTGTACATTTTCATCAAAAACCAAATCTGGAAAGAATAATCCACTAAATTGTTTTTACTGAATAGTTTCTAAAAAAATTGTAAAAAAATGAAGTTTCGTAAAAAAGCCTACCAAACGATAGCTTCTTTTTTCAATGGTGTTCCATGTGGATCAACAATTTTTGGCGCAAACATAGTACCATTTCAGGGTGGGGGGAAGGAAGCATGAAGTAAATACCAGCATTTTCGGCCACCATACAAGAGAAATAACTCTCAATTATTTTCAAACTTTTAAAAAAATATGCGCGCAAATTTGTACCTGTCTCTTTAAATTGGATGTTAATAATTATC
>JAYKTE010027872.1:0-15382 GCA_036873565.1 Xipholeptos notoides
GCCAGGTTAGTGTCTGGGGTCGCGGTTAAACCACTGGGCAGATGCACCCTTAGTCTTTGGTAAGACAGGCATCTATGAGAAGGAAAACTCTGAAATAAAAACCTGAGGTCTGCTGTTCATGTAGTCCGTGGCATACCTTGCACCGACCGTGTATTATTGGCAGTTCCAAGAAATGTGGATGGTAGTACACAAGCCTTCACCACTATAAACAAATCTCTGTGTAGGCTGTCTGACAACCTACATGGTTTGATGACACTTTTCATCGTCTCTAGGTACCATCACTCGGGCTGTGACAATATGCTTTTATTAATGCATATTTTTATTAACTAGGGCTGTGACAAGAATATTCTTTAATAAATACATATTGTCATACCAATAACTACAGAATTAATCGCAAAATAGTCAAGTAACGACAAAAATATTCTTTAATAAGAGCATATTGTCATACCAATAACTACAGAATTAATCGCAAAATAGTCAAGTAACGACACTAATATTCTTTAATAAAAGCATATTGTCACAACCCTAGCCACCAGATCACCCACATTTATATCATTTCGATTGTTTAAACTTTTTAACTTGATTCTGATCCTCGGAGAACAGTGGGAAATTGGGAAATTTGTCGTTGGCGCCGAATACAATTGGCCAAGGTTTCTGCCTTGCGGCTCGGGCCATTTTGGTTAAAGTTTGGGCGCCGAGATATTAAACTAATTTCAAGAAGATTTAGGGTGAATTAGCAATGTTCAGAATTAATAATTGGACGAGCTCGACGCGTTTTATCTCCAGACGAATAGATACGACACACCCACTTAAACGGACACACGCAAACAAACAAACGACGCGAACGGAGGACGGACAGACACACACAGACACACACATACGCACGCGCGTGAATCCTGTTGATTAGAATTTGAAGAAAATTATCGGTTTCTTTAAGAAGAGCAGCGTTGAACTCAAAATATCTCTAAGTAATGGAAAATATTTTTGGCTCGAAAATTGGAAAAAACACTCGCTTTTTGGAATCCTTCAGATAAGGCTTGATAATTTCTAAGTCTTTATCTTTATATTTGCTAAATTTACTGTTTTTCGGAAACCTTGAGACGAGACTTGATAATTTCTTATGTGGATTATAATCCTTATCTTTATATTTGTTGAATTTACTGGGTCTTTTTTCTGAATCCTTAGGATGAGGCTTGATAATTTGTTATGCAGGCTATAGACCTTATCTTGGTAGTTAAATTTACTGTTTTTTAGAACCCTTCAGATGAGGCTTAAAAATGTGTATATTTCTTATGCAGACGAAAGTCCTTATCTTTATACTTGTTAAATTTACTGTTTTTTAGAACCCTTCAGATGAGGCTTAAAAAATTGTATATTTCTTATGCGAACGAAGGTCCTTATCTTTATACTTGTTAAATTTACTGTTTTTTAGAATCCTTCAGATTTGGCTTAATAATTTGTATATTTCTTATGTGGACGAAAGTCCTTATTTCTATATTTGTTTAAATTTACTGTTTTTCGGAATGCTTTTTTCTGAATCCTGAAGATTAAACTCTATAATTTCTCATGCGGACTATAATCCTTATCTTTATATTTGTTGAATTTACTGCTTTTCGGAATCCTTCAGATGAGGATTGGTAATTTGTACAGTTATTAAGCGGACTATAGTCCTTATCTTTATATTTGTTAAATATACTGTCTTTTCTAAATCCTTGAGACAAGACTTGATAATTTCTTATGTGGATTATAATCGTTATCTTTCTATTTGTTAAATCTACTGTTTTTTCGAATCCTTCAGATGAGGCTTGATAATTTGTATGTCTTATGCAGACTATAGTCCTTATCTTTATAGTTATTAGATTTACTGTTTTTTAGAACCCTTGAGATGACGCTTAATAATTTGTATATTTCTTATAGACTATAATCCTTATCTTTATTTTTTTTTCTTTATTTGGCTTATTAATACAAGGGTCGTTCCAAAAGTAATGCCTCTTTTTTTAATTCAAATAGTAGAAGGGCTACAAAGAATTAAAACAAGTTATCTTTTGTGCTCCAGAATTAATTTTTCTTTGTCGCCAACACCATTTGCAATGCACTTTTAGTGGGTATAACTTTTGGAACGATAGATACGATGGCCGTTCCAAAAGTAATGTCTCCTATTTTTTAAAGGTTGGAGTGATATGAAGACGGGAGTGGTACCATTAAAACGAGTGACTTACTTTTTGTGCTCCTGATTTTATTTTTCTAGATAGTTTTCTAGATAGGTATAACCTTTGAAACGATACGATATATACTTGGTCGAGCACCAACCCAAGTTTGGCACAAGGCCATTTTTATGTGCTCATTATATCCCTGGGTTTTTGTAATCAGTGTTACCCTTCACCTAGGAGTTACTCGCCCGAGTTAACGAGAAAAGAAAGTAAAGAAAAAAGAAAAGGGAAAAAAAAGGAGAGACAAAAAGTGTAAAGAAAAGTAAGAAAAGAGAAAGAGAAAAGACATAAGAAAAAAGAAAAGAAAAACAAAACGAAAGAAAAAGGAAAGAAAAGAAACGAAAAAGAAAAAGAAAATAAAAAATAAAAAGGAAAGAGAAAGGAAAATTAAAGAAAAAAGGGAGAAGAAAAAAAAAGAAAGGAAAAAAGTAAAAAGAGAGAAGAAAAAAAAAGAAAGGAAAAAAGTAAAAAGAGAAAAAGAAAGAAATGAAAAAATAAGGAAAGAAAAGAAAAAAAAGAAAGTGAAGAAAGGAAAGAAAGAAAGAGAAAATAAAAAGGAAAGAAAGAGAAAATAAAAAGGAAAGAAAGGAAAAAAGGAAAAAGAGAAAAGAAAGAAAGAAAAAAGAAAAAGGAAAGAAAGAAAGAAAAGAAAAGGAAAAAAAGAAAAAAGGATAGAGGAAAGAAAAAAGAAAAGAAAAGGCATCATACTTAGAATTCCATTGAGTTCTGCTGTCGCTAATGAGTAAATACCTTCCCCAAGGATATCAGTTCCAATGGGAATGAAACAGATTCTCTTGCATTTGAATTCCTACGTTAGGATTCTGAAAGCCGGGTGCCTATCGACTGTCCCAAGTGGACTTCCCCAGAAAGAATATAAAGAAAATCTATCAAAATATTCATTAATTTTTATTACAAAATTTCTTTTTTTTTGTTTCCTCAACAGAATTGAATTCATAGAATCTCAAAAGATATTCTTCTGGAATGTTCTTTACCATGAAACTGTTCAAAACAATTCTGCAATTCCTTCTTCAAGGAATCGTTTATAAATCGCCATGAATTTAGCCACAAACGCTTCAAGGTGAAATATTGGTTTTTGCCCAAGCTGGAGACGATGTTCGAAATAAGCAGCAGATTGAACGACCTCTGTCTTGAGTTGCCCATCACAGTTGGAGATTAGTTCTTCGAGAAGACCCTAAAAGATTAAAATAAAAAAATATTATTCTCCATTTTCATTCTTTTTCACATTCATTTCGGAAAGACCCTAAAAGATTAAAATAAAAAGATATTTTTCTTCATTTTCATTCTTTATCACATGGGCATGTCTTAATATGAAATTCACAAGCGGTCCCCAGTCGCATGTATATCCCAATTAAGGGAAGACCATTATTTACTTATCTATTGAGAAAAATTAAATTAGTTTCATTAAAAATTTGAACTTCGATAAAAAATTCTAGAAATCGTTTTATATTATTTTGTTTTTAATTTTATAAAATGTAGTGTTTTATCGTTCTGGTAAAACTAAAAGTTGTTAAGAAATAATGGATTTTGATATTTTTAATGTAGTTAAAAAAGACAACTACAATTAACTCAAATGGCGGAATTTTTTTTAACTGAAATCTTTGGAAAAAAAGTGATACTTCACTGTAGTTCTATTTCTTGTAATAATATCTACAGTAGTTTTGAGTATGTTTTTATTTTTCTTTAATTCACAGTCTGAACTGATTTTTCTATTGAAGGACAATCTTAATTGTTTGCTTATGTGATCACTATTTTTTATCATATTTTTTATAAGAATGTTTTTTAATCAAGACTCTAAAAAAAATTCTAAGCAATTAATTTGCAGTATTTCTTAGGATTTGTTTAAATTAATGAATCTTAAATTTACTTTCTGGTGTTTCAACTACTGTTCAACATAAACAATTTTTTTATGTCTAAATAAAAATTATCAATACTTTTAGAATAATAATACACTTCAAATTAATAAATTTGAATTAAAAAAGAAAATAAATATATCCTTGAAGATGAACTTGTTGTTAGTTGTACTTCTGATGATGGAGGTCTGAAGCTATCTAGCAGAACATGTGAAAAATTTAATCCACAATAGATTTGCTGGTTATCTACCTGATCACTTTTTAAGAGAGTGAAGTCAAAATGATATAAAAACTGGTAAAAAGACAAAAAAAGGGACTTACTTTCATGATAATGTCTGGGGGGATGCAGTGAGTAAGCAATTCATAAAGACGTTCCCGAACTTCAAGGAGTCTGGAAATAGAAAACAAAAATCATCTTGGAATAGAAAATAGAATCATCTTGGACATAAACACGTTTTCAGCAAATTGAAAGAAAAAAAAAGACCAAGTTTTTAACCTCTTAACCTGCAATGGCAATCTAACTTATCTTTACTTAAATTGTATTTCGAAAACAAGGGCAAGACATCTAGCCACAAATTCATTTTTCCTAGGGTGAGATATCTCATCACTAATTAATTCTTCAAATAGAACCAAAAGACAAGTTCTTTCACCCTTTCTTAACCTCGTGACCAGCAATGATTAAACCCATGTTTACCTAAATTCTATTTTGAAACCAAGGGCGAGATATCTAATCACAAATTAATTCTTGAAATAGTGCCAAAAGATGAGTTCTCTCACCCTTTCCTAATCATCATTAACTGTTTAACCATTAATAACAATTTAACTCATCTTTACTCAAATTGTATTTTGAAACCCAGGGTGGGATATCGCATCAAAAATTAATTTCACAAAATGTCATCAGATCAAATTTACAATGAAACTTCTAATTTTGACCAATAATACCAAGTTTGTCAGCAAGAAGCAAAGCAGTCATTTATGCAAATTTGATTTTTTTTTACTTACAGATTTAATAAATGAAGTAAAGCAGAGTAACGTCCCTTTGATAAGACAAAGCAATTTCTTTTAAATAAAGAATTCTGTTCATTTGGTATTTGTTTTGAGATCTGTTATAGATAAATTATAAAATAAAAACAATGTTATATTTTTTTTTATGAAACTGGTTTGGTTTGTTTTTCGGAATCCTTGAGATGAGGCTTTATAATTTTTATATTTATTATGCAAAGTGTGGTCCTCATTTTTGCATTGGTTAAATTTACTGTTTTTCTGAATTCTTGATTATTTTTATATCTAATATGCAGACTAGAGTCCTCATCTTTACATTTGTTAAATTTACTGTTTTTCCGAATCCTTGAGATGAGGCATGATAATTTTTATATTTATTATACAAACTACAGTCCTCATCTTTACATTTGTTAAATTTACTGTTTTTCCAAATCCTTGAGATGAGGTATGATAACTTGTATATTTATTATGTGGACTATGATTGAATCGTGAAGGAGGGCCAAACAGCAATAGCTGCAGTGTCATGTAGAAGAACCATATTGTTAAGCATGTACATAGATTATCTGAGTGATCAGTAGAATATAATTTTTTGAAATACTAATTTTACTAATGAATAACAAAAAAAATAAATTAAAAACATTTTAACAAAAAGAAAAACGAATCCATATTTTCCTGTATATATTTAGATCATGTCCACAGTAAGATGGTGAGCCGGACAATATTCCCTCGTGGACCGAGGGTTGCTGACCCCTGGTCTAAAAAAAAGTGATGAATAGAAAGAGTAAATCATTTTACCTTTGAGGGCTTTGTTGTTGCACCATCAAAGATGCCGTCTCTTGTAAATAAAGCTTCCAATCTGGTTCCGTTACTTCCTGGTCGATACTGAATGGATACCTATGAAAAATAGATGAACACTAAAATATGTACACGAGTTCGAATCCCACTCCTTCCATGTACGTTTACATTTGGACGATTACCCTTGGGAAAATGAATCCCTACTTTCCCTCTAGCTATAGTTTAAATAGTGCACATAGTATTAGTCAAAAAAACAAACTATGATTTGACTGTACTGTGGGAGTTTGCATTATTAATTAAAATGAGGAAAGCCTTATGGCACATTAAATAAACACATGGATTTTAGAATGGTAATATACAAATTCAAATCCAAGTTGTTCCTTTATGTTTGTCTTTGTGCTAACACTGTTGGGAAAGATATGAACCCCCTTTTTTTCCCCACAACTATTGATTAAATACAATAACACCTCTACATAGGAATTTAATTTGTTCCATGACTAATGTTGTATATTTGCCATTATATACATATAAAGCCATTTGATTCATTTCACAGCCCAAAAATTTATTTACACAAACACTTCTACATATAATTTAATTTGTTCCATGACCTACATTGTGTGTTAATTTACACACTATCACTGATATTGAGCAGCTTGTTTAGTTTGGTTGAAGTTTTATGGCACATCAACCACTGTGGGTCATTTGATGGCAAATCAATTATTGAAATCGAAAAGTTGTTGGTATTATTTGTTCAGTCAGGTGGAGTTCTTCAGATTATTTGTTGGGTCAAGGTAGTTATGTTAGGATCATATTTTGTTACATAAATTCACTTTTTTAAGAGAGCTAGGATTGCATTTGGTTTTTTTTTTTTAATACTCTTTCAATGTTTTTAGCATTGTAAAAGTTTTTTCGGATATACAGTGGGTGCAATAAGTATCCGATACAAAACAAAAAGGTTGATTTATTTTTATTACACAAAATCAAAAACAATAACAAAGTGCTATTCTAATGTATTTTTGTATGATAAATACAGAACTCATATCAAAAATCATATATAATTATGCATTCACTAGATCATTACATAAGTGTCAAATCTAAGGTTCAAAAAGTATTCAACATTTTGCTTTGTAACGGATACTTATTGTACCCACTGAATGTGTGACCACCACAGTCTAGTAGAAAGTGCTTTACAGTGTAGTGTTCTTGGCACGCCAAGTATTCTGGGAAGGGGGGACGGTCATTTTCCAGGTGGAAAGAGTTTGAGCATTTGTATTGAATGGAAAATATTATGGACTACCAAACTAATGATGTAGAAATATCAATACTCACTGTTGTACTTTGCACGCCTCACACATCAATAGCGCCCGTCTCATATTCCTCCCACTCGTCTCTGATATTTTCTTAGCCAGTTCCAATGGAAGAGTAAGGCCCTCCTTTTTACACACCATCTGCAACACCTGACAGATCTGAGGAAAGACAAACATTGTGCGACTCAAAAATGATCATCAGATTAGGACTGGGCTATGCAAATAAAAATTCAAAGTTGCTTTTAAAACTATCAAATTCCTAAAAATAGAAACTAATACATGAACACAGAACCAAATTTAACACATCTCAAAATCAAACCAAATATAAACACATTAAAAAATCAAACTAAATACATCTCAAAATTAAACCAAATATAAACATATTTCAAAACCAAACCAAATATAAATGCATCTCAAAATTAAACTAAATTCATCAACACATAATAAAATTAAACTAAACACATAAACAAATTACAAAATCAAACCAAACATATAGTTAACATTAATGAACAGATCATAAGTGAGACTATAGATACTTACCAATTTTTAAAGTGAAAATGTTTCAATTTTTAAAATCACAATGCATATGGATACATAAAAGACTGATCCTACTTTAAAACATAATTCTAAGAATTTAATTAAAAAATAGTACTTATTAGATTTTTATAATAATAAATACTTATTTTTTAATAATTTTCAGTTTTTTTAGCCAAGCTATGGTTTTATTCCCACCCCCAATTATTTTTTTGTGTAATACGATTCCAGAGTTAAAATCCCAGTCAAAATCATTACATTCTCTTTCAGCTGTCATGGTCACATCAGGCTCGTTAACTCAGGGAAGTAACTCATCTAGGTGTAAAGAAAACACTGATTCCAGAAACCTGGGTGGACAAGAGCCTTCAACTCAATGAGCATAACTCATCTAGGTGAAGGGCAACACTGATTACAAAAAGCCCAGGGATATAATGAGCACGTAAAACTGACCTGGTGTCTAACTTGGGGTTTGTGCTTGACCATGTAGATATATCCCCATTATCTTTTTTGAAGAAATTAAAACTTTATCTCTCTCCATTTTATACTTATAAGATTTAAAAGAAAATAAATACTTTAAGTTAAACTAAATACATCAGGGCTCTACACACAAATTTACTTTTAGTTGACTTTTGACAACTAAATATTTTCATTTATTAGCCAAATAGAAAAGTTACTAGCCAAACGCATGAAATCTTATTCCAAACCAATATTTCAAAATTTAGTTATAATTTAAGAAACTATAATCCATTTCACTTTTTCTTCTGCATAAAAATTTGTTGAATCTCTTTAGACTTGTTTTAAACAGCCTGGATCTCTACTGGATTATTACCTAAAGGATCACAACTACTACTGCTGGATCTCTATTGAATTATTACCGCTGCTGCCTATATTACTAAATTATTATTAAATTCTTTATTATTAGGGATCAAGTTATACCAAGAGTTTCTCCTCAATTTTTCTGTGTATGTTACTTAATGGGGCTGTTTGAAAGAAGAAATCTACTGAACCAAACCAAGAAATTTTGAAGAACTTCAAAGGAAAATACATGAAGTTATGAGTTCCATCTTGGAAGAATTTCTTATGAAATCAGTTGATGCGGTTCATGGTCGACTTCAGAAGCTGGTAGCAAATGATGGCGCTCATATTGAATTTTGAATAAAAGTCCATGCAATATACTTTTTTCTCACAATCATTAATTGAAGAAATTACACCTCAAAGATAAATCAAAGTTAAATGATAAAAGAATTTAGAAAAACCAAAGGTTTGAAAAGAAGGTCATAGCCTCGAAATATCAACACTTACTATCACTATCTGGAATCGCATTATACAGCCTTCTAAACTCTTTTATCATTTTACTAATAATCTTATGATGCTTCAGAAGAACTACAGTAATGTTATTAGGTGGGTCAGGGTTGCTTTTTGGTTGCGTCACATAGGCTGAAAGTTTGGTATTCTTTGCTGAACTTCATCGTGATGTAGTCAGCAGTATTTAAGCAAGTGACGCATGTCTGTATCAGGGAGTCCACAAAAATTAGCAATAAAGTTTGGTCGACCAAGATTTCTGTCTCTGTTATTGTTGAGAAATTGAACTTCAACTTCTTCAACAGAACATCAAACAGAGATGGAAAAAAGAACACGACAAGTTAAGGGACACGACAAGTTAAGACCCATTTGGAGAGTGAGCTGAGGACTCCCCCAACCAACACAAACAAGGACACCTTCGAACGGAATAGAAGTGGAACCTTATCCGACCAGAAACATTTTTTAAGTACCCCAAAAATTAATTCCTTACAGACTTTTGTAATGTTTCACATTACACATCTCCTTCTCAGTCCTCCCTCTTCAGAGAGCTGAAGTCCCCCTCTTGTCAAAGCAAATACCCTGTAATGTAACACTATAATATATTATTATAGTTATTCTAAAATAGGGAGTTACTTTTGAATCACTCTGTAGATATACAGATTATGAAGCCTGATTTCAAAGAATTCCCACAAAAAATAGATAACTTTTTTTATTCGTTTTTTTCAAAGTCATGAAGAATTTGTTTCAAAGGAAATAACTTTTATTTTTCGAAATCCTTGAGATGAGGTATGATGAATACTAAAAGTATTAATCGTAGTATTTTTCTCATCCATATTATTTTCTTTCTTACTTCGGGATGAGGCATGATGAATTCTAAAAGTATTAATTGAACTATTTTCCCCATCCATATTATTTTCTTTCTCCCTTTCAGATGAGGTATAATGAATTCAAAAAGTATTATTCGAACTATTTTTCTCATCCATATTCAAAACATTGTGAAAAAGAAAAAAATATGGATGAGGAAAATATTAAAAAAAGTATACTTAGTATAAAAAAGTATATTTTAGGAAAATATTAAAAAAAATACTTAGAAAAGTATTAATTGGACATTAATACTTTTAGAGATAACTTTTGATGAAAAACGGGAATGTAGGGCCATTTTTGTTTTGTACACAACACGGCAACAGGATTAATAGAAGGATCACTCACCTGATCAATGGAGGGAGCAGAGATCCGTATCCCCAAGCATCGACTTTTGATAGCAGGGATCACTTTACTCGTTGAATTACAAATGAGGATGATCCGACATGTAGACATGTATTTTTCCATTGTACGACGGAGGGCATGTTGGGCATCTTTGGTCAAGCGATCAACTTCATTCAAGATGATCACTGCAAAAATAAGATTGGATCAAATCAATCATTTTTAATAGAAGGGGTTGTTCCAAAAGTAATGCCTCCTACTTGTTTTATATACTAGGGTCATTCCAAAATTGTAAATTGAATATAAAGAAATAAATCGAAAATGAATACATGAAATAAATCAAAATAATTCAGAGAAATTGAATATAAATAAATTTAAATAAATTATGATTGATTGTTCAGTTTATTCACCTATCAACAGCTGTGTGGTCATTTAAGGCAAAAAAAATGTGTTTTTTGGTTCCTTCTTAATGTTATAGATATAGAGATTCTTCACTTTAATTTACTAATTTAAGTTTTAATTTATTGGTTTATTTTAAGTCGGTTTATTAAATTTAAAAACAAAAATTATAGTTATCAATTTATAGTTTACCGCCTCTAAAATAGGATTTTTTTTTTTTAAATCACCGTTTATAACAAATACAGACAAGCGGACAGTGCTGTGCCTAGCAACACAGTGACCCACACGCAGAACGCGCCTTGCGGCCCCATCTACCCAATAATCCACAAAATGTAACTTCCCCTCCCCCAATAACTGAAGGCTTCTATCAAGGATTAGATAGATAGATAGATAGATAGATAGATAAAGAGAGACAGGTATATAGATTGATATTTCAACATACAAGTATGATAATAATTTTTCCAGTTAATCCTAATAATTATTTTGTTAATGTTGTTTTCATAACAATAGATCTGCCAAGCCAAAGAGCCTTGTGGCCTCTAGGGGACTTGCAGCCTCACCGAAACTGTAGAGTTTTCAAGGGCCCTAAGCACTGCCCTGCAAGCAGATGATTTCTGATTTAAAAATAAAAATAAATAGCTGACCTTTGAAATCTCGTTGGGCACTTGTTTCAAGTTGGTTGACTTCGGCCACAGATTTGATGAGTTCTTGAATGACAACTCGATCGTGAAAACCAACATCACTGCAATGAAACACAGAATCTTTTTACTTATTACTTATGTTTGCTTTTGACGGCATATCAACCTTCTTCAGGTCATTTTAATGCTGATAACAATCATTTTTGGTAAACATTTTTTTTTTTCACACCTAGATTTTTGAATGAAACAATATGCACTATTTGACCCTTAGCTGAACAGAATGCGGGGATTCATACCTTTCCCAAGGGTATTAGTCCGAATCTGAGCGCAAGCAGACCGACTGGGATTTGCCACTTAAATAAGCATTAAGTAATTCTCCTCGGACATTTGTAAGGATTGAACCAATCCACGTCTCTATATTGTGAGTGAATCACTCACATTTGCGAATTATTTTTTGAAATGGCGACTAAAAATAATAAAACACTTATCCTTTGGCGACTATTTTTTTCACTGACAATCTTTCAAATACTGAGTGACAAAATGTCTTTTCAACCTTTTTTTTTAAATAAAACAAAGTGAAATTATTTAAACAATGAAAGGTTTAATAGAAGAGAAAATAGAACAATGTACTCTATACCAATAATATTGGTTTATTGATAAGATTAGAGTGAAATAAGATTTGATGGGTTTGGCTAGTAAATGAAAATATTTAGTTGTCAAAGATCAACTAAAGGTAAATTTGTCTGTAGAGCCCTGCTTATTCTAAAAAGAAATAATGATTTAATTTCCAATTTTAGCCCCAAAACGAGGATCTTATGACTTTGTTGAGAGCGAATGCCAACTTTCATATGAAACATGGAGACCCTAAACAAGCTGCTTTGCTTATGGAATACATTTCTCAGTGAGTTCTTTTGAAACATTTTCTTTTCTTTCTTTCTTCTTTTTTTTCCTTTTTTTCTTTATCTTTTTCTTTCTTTTTTTCTTTTTCTTTCTTTTCTTTTTCTTTCTTTTCTTTTTTTTTTTCATTCTTTTCCTTTTTTTTTTTCATTCTTTTCTTTTTTTTTCTTTTCTTTTTTTATGAATATCAAACATTTTGGAAGAAATCTGTTAGTTTTGGCCTGGAAGCGGTGGTTTAAAGAATCTGTGAGATTTTGATTCTCTGCAGATAATCTATTTTCATGGGATTAAGAGTTTATTAATTTGTTACATTTAATAATCACAAATTGTTAATTTTTAAGTGTATCTTATAACAGAAAGTAATACTGGCATTAAATGACCCAAAGGTGGTTGATATGCCATTAAATCCAAAATCAATCAATCAATTTTAACAGAAAGTAAAATAACAATTAAGAAAGAACTACCGTAGATTTTTTAATATAAGTAGAGTTTTTTGCAGGGGAAGCAATCCATATTTCAGCATATCGACTTATATTTGAGTCAATCATAATATTTATATACTAGTTAGAAGTCTTATATTTATTGCTAAAGTCAAGTCAAAAAAAATATTTTTAATGTGTTTATAGAAGTTCCAGTTTCTTAGAACAGCTGAGGTTTAACAGATGTCTTATATTCGAGTCATTCATAATATTTAAAGTTGTTAGAAAAATTCAAAAGACTTTCAGGAGAATTTGCATATGTGACTTTATGCAAATTACCCACTTGAAGAGAAGCCATAAACACTACAAGAAAAAGAACTTTCTCGGGACTCAGAGCAGGGAAAAAAAGAAAGAAATTCAGCTTGAAAGGAAGAAAACTAACACCACTGCCATTAAACAGTCTTCTTGTACAAAAAAAGGGAAAGAGTTCCAAAACAACCGTTTTTGGAAACTACTTAAAACTACAAGGACAGTTATTGATAATGACACACAAATATATTTATTTTCTATAACAAGGACTTGTTTAATTTTTTTTTACATCCAAACAGAAACAAAGGTTGTTCTTATACAAAAAAGGCTGTTCTCTTTTTTATAATTAAACTTAGTTTTACATCCAAACAGAAACAAAGGCTGTTCTCTTTTTTATAACTAAACTTAAAAGAAACAAAGGTTGTTCTTATACAAAAAAAGCTGTTCTCTTTTTTATAATTAAACTTAGTTTTACATCCAAAAGAAACAAAGGTTGTTCTTATACAAAAAATGCTGTTCTCTTTTTTATAACTAAACTTAGTTTTACATCCAAAAGAAACAAAGGTTGTTCTTATACAAAAAAGCTGTTCTCTTTTTTATAACTAAACTTAGAAACAACTAAAACATAATTTCTAACAAATGAGAAGAGCCGCTCACCATTTTCGACTGCATTTTTTTTTAGCGATTTTTATGATCGAGTACCTGAAATATGCACTGAAAAAGTTAAAACATTAAAGAAAATGGGACAAAATAATGACGAATTGATTTTTTAAAAATCAAGTAAAATTTGACTTTTCACCGACTGCTTTATTGTTTGCGTGTTTGGGTGGGAAAACTGTGCGTGTTTTAAGAAGAAGGCACATACAGACACTTACAAACACGTACACACATACACACTCACACACACACATACCAACCTCCCCTCCTACACACGCACATTTATTTAATTTTTTTCTTTCATATTTTTTATTTTTTAACTTTATTCCTTTTTAACCACGCTTCCTTTTTTAAAACTCATTTTTTCCTTCTTTCTTTCTTCCTCTTTTCTTTTCATTTTTTTTAAATAATTCCCCATTATTTTCTTTCTTTCTTTCACTCCCTCCTTTCTGCTTTTTTCTTTCTTTCCTCCTTTCTTTTACTATTCCTCTCATTGTCTTCCCT
This sequence comes from Xipholeptos notoides, assembly GCA_036873565.1. Taxonomy (NCBI): domain Eukaryota; kingdom Metazoa; phylum Mollusca; class Cephalopoda; family Idiosepiidae; genus Xipholeptos; species Xipholeptos notoides. The sequence continues at coordinate 14,048 of JAYKTE010027872.1, forward strand.
TCCACCCTTTATCCTTTCTTTCTTCCTTTTTACTTTCTTTTGTTATTTTAAAAAATATTTTCTTGATTCCTTCCTTCCTCCAACCTTTCCTTCATCCCTTCTTTCTTTCTTTGTTTTATTTCTATCATATTTTCTTTCTGTCCTTCTTCCTTCTTTCTTTCTTTAGTTTTTTCTCATAGATTCGTTCTCTCCTTCCCTTTTCTTTCTTTTTTCTTTATTTTCTTTAATTATTTATTTTATTTCCCATAATTTATTTCCTTCCTCCCCCTTTACCTTCACTCTTTCTTTTTTATTTCTTTTATTTTTCTTGTTATAGTTTCTCTCTTTACTTACTTTTTTCTTCCTTCCTTCCTTCTTTCTTTCTATTCATTTTCTGTACAGCCAAATCAAAGTTAATTCAAATATGTCTACACGATACTTCATGGAAACGATTAAAGAAATCCCAACACCTCTACAAAACCCCACCACACACCCCACAAGAAATTGCATGAACATACTTTGTTATTCCTCTAAGTCTGGTAAAAGTTAACTCGATAGAAAAATTTTCAAAGTACAAATAATTCCACCATCATCTTCGTCTTCCATGCTTCCATATTTGATATAAGACGACACATCTCTTTTTTAAAATTGAAGCTAAAGGATGAGCAGAGTCCAAGAAAGAGTCAAAAAAATTAGGATCACATGGATAGAGTTTGACAGAAAACCCCATTTGATTGGACTTCTGCTCAGGATCAGTCTAGATCAGTGTTTTTCAAACTATTCTGGACCACGCCCCACCAAATTGCTTTTATATACCCCCACGTAGTGAAACTGTCTAATAGATAGAGCTTCCTGGAATTAAACCCATTGATACTGCAGTGACTGCATTCAAATTCTGATCCTACCACGACTAACTATATTATCTTACAGGTTCTGTTAATGTATATGATAAGAAAAAGATTTGAAAACGTAGAGGAATCAAAATAGTGAGCTATGTTTTAAGGGTTTAACTTAATTTGCATAGGAGGATCAATTTAAATACACGAAATTAAATGAAAAGGTTAATTTACACAACTGTGTGGTTCCAAAAGTAATGGCTCATATTTTTTCCGCCAGAATGGATGAGAGGGGATTGCAAATTTAATCATCATGATGACTGAACTTAAAAAATTAAAATTATAAAATCCTCCATTTTGTTCCATATTATCGAAATTTTGTTGTACATCAAGTTTACTATTATATATGGCGACTGCCACTTCTTTACAGAAGACGGCCAACCATTACAACATGTGCAAGTGTGAATGGGTCCGCATATGGTTCCACATGGCCCCTCCCGACCTGCATTGCTTCCCGCAC
>JAYKTE010027983.1:0-15379 GCA_036873565.1 Xipholeptos notoides
CTTTCATTACAATTCTCTTGAATTTTTAAGTTAATCGTTAATCAACATTTTCCTGGAATCGGAATTGGTATCGGAATCTGGCAAAATTTAGGAATCGTCCAAACACTAGTATTAACCAAAATAAAGGTTAAGGTAGCATACTGATTGTGATTACCGGATTCATTCATTTAGAGGATTATTCTGAGGAAAGGTATAAACCAAATATTTGTTGACAACACAATGAATAGAGATGTACTCAGCTAAGGATAGACTAATAGCCATCAAAATGGCAGCACATGATAATCACTAATGCATTTAAATTTTTCTTACTTATAGACAGGTTATTAATATATTTAATGTATTTACTTACTACATACAGGTTATTCTTTTATTCTAAGTTCATTTTTCATAAATATGATCTAAATTTACTTAAGCTTCACACTCTACCAAAATATTCTAATGTCCCATAACTGAGCTGATACTTGATATTTAGAATTTCTCTTTAATGTAAAGAATAAAAACAGTGATAATTTCAGCCAATGATATGCAAGAAAATTAGGTTCCAATCAGAAAAATAAAACATTTTATACAGTTGGCATAGCAGGGTTTTCATTGTTAGTATCATCATTGATTCTTTTTTCTTATCAGTGTTAAAGCTATAAGGATTATATTAAGTCCATTGTTCAATTGTTTAAAATGAGAAAATAGTTAAATTCAGTGAAAATAAATCAATATATATGGTCTAAATGGTATCTTTATTGTGAAATCTTTAAAAAGTGTTGCAAACCAAAGTATTTTTAATGAAAAGAATTTAAGAATCGGAGTTATTTTTATCAATAATTTCTATTATTATTTAACAAATTTTAGTGAAACAATAATGTGAAGAAATTTCATGAAAAGCAACTGATATGTTATGAGAATCTTTACTCATTAAAGACTAAAGAAAATTTAATCAACATATTCCAATTCCTCTTGCTACAATAACAGAATCAACCCAATACCACATCTCTAAGTAGGTTGGAATGCAAAGTAAGAGATTCACAAGTAGCAAACCTCCCAAGTGTATAGCAGTAAAATGTTAAGCTCACAAGCATAATGTACAGATTGTAACAAAGAGGTCACCAAATGAGATTGAATCTCATTGTTGGGGCAATTTTAATGTCTTGTTAATTGTGGAAAGTTCTGACCTGCTATTTATGAAGTTCACATCTTAGTGCAGTTGATAACAATAGTTTGCTCCTACTACACTCTTTCCATTAAAACATTTATGTACAATTTAATATAAACTTGTTACAAATTAAATAAGACATTGAGATATTTAATTTATATAATCAAATAAAAGAAGAGGTTTGAATAAACACTTATTCTTTCATTTTTTCATAGGTAAATAGATAGATATTTCTGTAAAAATTGTTTGAAAACAACGTAAAATAAATATTTCTTTTTTTTCACTTTAAAATCTGTTTGATAAAGATACATAACATGTTCAAATAAAAAAAAAATCTCTAGTTTTACTTTTCAAACTTGTCTTATTTATCTAATCTATCATATCTATAAAATTGAAAATGTGTGTGGATTTTAAGAATGTTCGGATTCGTCAATTCAAAAAATCTCAATTGCCCATTGGTCAATCGCATAAACATAACTTTTCCTAGGTAAAAACACATTTAGACTTAAAATGTACCTGGAATCCTTTAAAATAATTTATTTTACATCTTGTGGGATTATTTTAATTTCTAACACAAGATTTTTTTAAGTTTCAAATACGAAAATTATAAACTGAATTTAAAAATTTAAAACTGTAGCCATTTCTTCATCATTTCACATCTTGTTACTAATAGCAACCAACACAATAGAGACACCGTTATCACGTTAGAAATATTCACTGAAATTAAAACAAATTCTTTTTTTCTCTAAAAAATAAAATTGATTAGATATAATTTGCTGGATTTCTTTATTGAAATCAAACAAATTAAAAAAATAGATAAATGAAATAAAAAAACAAAAGAACCAAAAATGTTTTATTTATTTATTTATTTATTTATTTAAGGTAAGTGGAACAATTTTTTTTATTGAATAATCGTAATATTTTTTTATTTTAATTTAATTTCAAATTATAGAAGAGCTTATTCTTTGTCATAGGGAAAAGTTAGTAAGATTATTTATCCCAAAGTCAAGTATCTTTTCTTAAGGAAAAAAGTTAGTACCAGATCAACAAAAGTTTGAACTTGGCTGTGCAATTTCATTACTTTCATTATTGTTGCAACACACCACTCATTAACCAATTTGTTCATGAATTATTTATTAGACTTGACTAATGTCTTTGCATGCCCAGAAGGTTGAAGACATTATCACATGGAAATGTCAACACCAGACCTAGGAGGTCTTTCAATTCATGACTTTGAATCTTACCAGCAAATTATTATATGGTAGATATCTAGTCTAAGTATGACATTAAATAAAATTAAACTTAAAAGGAAATTTGTATATGGAGATGAGATTATATGCATCTACAGTATCAGTTCACAATATTTTTTATCTTTTTTATAAAAGAACAATGTCTGATAGCTGAATTTACAAATAATAATCTAATGTCAAATGGCATCTTAAATATATGCTCTTAAAATCTCATAAGTATATGTATTTAAATCATTATGGTTATAATTATGTTGCTTTCATGTGTCTCTACGTGACAGTTATTCTCAAAGGTTTACCAAAAAAACATAAAAATAGATTAAAACGGGTAAAAAAAAATGAATAAAAAAATACACAAAATGCTTGATGAAAATATTAGGGGCTATTTATTTGTACATATGGGAATTTTTTTTGTGTGTGTGTGTGTGTGTGTGTGCATGTAACTAAAATAAATGTTTGGAAAACAAAATAATACTATTATATTAGACAAGAGTTTATAATGTTTCAGTTTATTGAATAAACAATTATCAGGCTATACAGATGTTGAACCACATTCCAAATCTTACAAGATGATCAATAAGTTAAGTTGTGATCTCTGAATAAATTCTAAAAGAGAGAAAAAAAAGAAAGAACTGTTAGCATTACATAATGATTCTGATTTTGAAAAAAGGTTCCATACTAGGAACTAATTACCACATCCAATACCACTAATACTGAGGATTGCATACCCAGAAGATACATATCAACCCTAAAATGTATTCTCACCTTCAGATGAAAGTGGTTTGTCGTCATGAATGGACTCAATAAAATACATGTTATTTCCAACTGCTACTGAAACAATTAATCTAAGTATTTAAAGATTAAAATAAATAAAATTTAGTTTCAGAAAATTAATTAAACTACTAATAAAAGAGAAAAATTGAAGTGCATAAACTATAAAACTGTCTTAAAATAGTTCAAGTAATTTTTTTCTAGAATAAACAGAGTTGTGAAAGGATCACTGAAAGAAAGACTCCGGCAACAGGTGATAGATCAATGTGATTGTATTAACAAGAAGGAAATGTGACATAAAAAAAAGGTAGTTGTAGGTTTTAGCAGTACTTTAGGCAGGCAGGTATGACAGTTGTGATCTCCAGTAACAACAAAATTTATCCAGAAATTATGTTTAAAAGTCATAGATCAGTTTACTTTATGGTTATTGAAAAACTGGAAGATTTTTTTAATGTCCAGTTGCAAAAAAAAACAAAGAAAAAAATCTTCCAATTAGTATAGATTAGAAAAATGCAATTACATGTGAACTCCAGTTAAATTAGTCCAAAAACAATTTAACAATTCACTATTTTTCCTAATTGGGTTCATCTTATCTCATTAGATGTCTGTACAATTTTTTTTTTATAAATCAATATTCTCTTTTTAAATAACAACAAGAAGGATATCTATCTCAGGATACTTTCATGAATGAATATGTGTTTATAGTTAGTTAAAACAGATAGTTTATAGTTATTGCTGATATGAAAGTTTAATTGATCTTTTTATATAATAAATATCAAAACAATTTTTATTTCTTTTTTGTTTGATAACTTTTTTAAAATTTGACATTTGTTTCTCTCTTTTAGTTTTATGGCATATCAGCCTTTTTAGGTCATTTAATGCCAAGAGCAATTATTTTTAGAACAACACAATATGCACTATTTAAACCATAGCTGGAGGGAATGTGGGGATTCATACTTTTCCCAAGGATATTAGTCCAAATATGAGTGCAAATGGAACAACTAGGATCCAAACTCACGTATTAGGATTCTGAAGTCCGATTATCTATCCACTGTCCTAAGTGGATTTACTCTCCTTTTTTTGTTTCTAGCTTAACAAATTTAAATCTCTGTACTATCTAAATGTTTTTAACAGAATAGCTGAGCAATTTTCCAATTAAAAGAACAATCATTTCCAAATACACAAATGCTATGTACAACTCAGTTTCATTACATATTAAATTATGGCAATGAGTTTATATATTTTAATTTCAAAAACATATTCATACAAACATATAAATATTGTCAATATGTATAACACATGTTACTTGCTACTATGCATTAAATATTAAGTTCAAAAGAATTTACTTCCTACTATGTTTAGAGATCACTTCAAATAAGTAATAAGGGAAACAGGATTTTCTAACCAGATGCACAGAGAGAGGTGGGGAAGAGTTAGAAATAAGAGCCAATAGAAATAAGGGTTGCATGATGGATTGGGTTCTAGTTATTAAAGTAAAATAGAAAAAGGTACCTAACATTCTTTTCACTGTCACATTTGTTTCATAATTTTGAATGACTAACATCAAAGCTTATGATAAAATGGATTTTTTTTTTAAATGAAAATATATGCATAGATATAGTCAAATTATAAATCATACAAAATCTAGAATAATTTAATAAAATAAAGGAGAATTCTTTAATATCTTTATATAGTTGCCTATCTCTGAAAAGGAATTGACAATTGACTGAAGGATTTTAAAAGCTTAAATTAATTTAAATTAATAACATGTAATTATTGAAAAAAATTTATTAAACACCTCCAAATCTAAATTATTTTACTTTTTTATTTTCTAATTTCCGGAAGATATTTGTATTTTTGATATTACCATTATCAAATTAAAAAGAGTGATTTCTATTTAAAAAAAAAATATTTTTAAGCAGACTGGTCTTTAGCTGGTTGTGTGTACAATTTATCTAACTTCATCTGCAGGTATTTTAATTGACCCCCTATTGATTCCTTTGATTCACAATCAGATCAATCATAGCCATTTACATCATATACTACATATTGTAAATAAATTAGAATGAAACTTTGAAAAAATATTAAGTCTTAACAATGCATAGAGAAACTATGATACTATTATAACTATCATTAACTCTGTGCTAAGAATTTAATGAACACTAAACAATTTAAATTTGTTTACTTATAATTTAAATTTTGAAATACAGGTAATAAAAGCTTGATATTACTACATCAGCAATCATGAAGCAAGAAAGCAAAAGGTGATAATAGAAAAATAATATAAATAAATAGATTGTGAAATAAAAGTATTTCATAATAATATTACTTAAGATAAAAGTTAATAAGATTTTTACTTTTTTAAAACAAAATGTTTCTTAAACTAGAAAAATAATGTAAGAAAATAACTGGTGGAGAGAATCAAATTTTGTACTAGTATTTTATATTCATTAAAAAAAAATAGCAAAAACATGACCAGTAGGGTTGATTTCCTTTTGAAAAAAATAAAAAAGTGAGAGGTTCATTCATTTCCCAAATCAAAAAAAAAAAAAAAATATACTATGTCAAAACATATGCAAAACAACATTAGGCCTTTGTTGGCACTGTATGGAACCTACTTTGATATAAACGATAAAGTAACGATCTTGGAGAAGCTGTGATGCTTGAATGATTTGCTATGTTTTATAAAGTGAAGCTTGCCAACAGCAATTAACTATGAGTTACAACATAATCAAACCAAAACCTGCACACTGAATAGTAGTAATAATAGTTGATGAAATCATTTGACTTTAGTATATCAAAGACTTTATACATTCTAAGATTTACCTGAGAAAAGTATGAACATGAAAAACCCTTAACATTTATACAGTTTCATATAGGCTTCAACAGTTTTCTACAGATGATTAATAATAGACAGCACTAAATGCACTAAAGTAAATTTGTCATTGTATTTGCAGTAATTGTAGCTATTTAGTTTACTAAATAAAGAATTGCAATAATTGTGGTTTTATTCTTAATGCTACATCTTCATACAAATACATTAACAGATGTTGGATTCATAGTCATTAAAATTCCACAGAAAATTGTGGAAACAATTTTAATCAAAATGTGTTCTTTTTCAAATGGGACATGAACTTTACAGGGTCTAAGAAATAGAATATGAGGATTGTTTTAAATGCTTTTAGTTATTTTTGTCATTATGTAATATATTCATCTAAAAAAAATAATTCAATAAAAATTAAAAGTTTTATAAGTATACAGAATATCACCAAGAGGATAATTGGATGAATGAAAAAGCATTAAAATTCTCATACTAGAACATGAAATAGTTTTGAAATGTTTTAATAGTAGTTTAAATAATGATCAAATGCATTAATTCATACTAGTAACAAAACATTAAAGAAATGATCCTCAAATGGCTAGTATTAAAAATTCTTAATAGCAGTTCTCTGTATAGCAATGTTGATGTACCATAAGCAATAGTCACTGAAAACACTCATGCTTAAAATGAGAAAAACGAAGAGATATGACAGTAATGTTAATAATTCTGAACTATACAATTCTATTCTATGCTTTTTAAGCACTCACACAAGCATTCAGGCCTTATGTGAAATTATCATTAATATCCAGTAATGTGTGTTAAAAAAAAAAGCTTAAATATTTGGAATAATTAATTTACATATTGGTGTCAAAAAGCATTCATTGTTAATTGTATAATTTATAGAGAACAGCTTAATTGTTTGTGCTTTTATTTCACTTGGAAATATGAAATATCAGATCATATTTTAGAAACATTGCAAAATTAATGTTTGGTCATATCTCTTCACAGGTATTATTTCTTTTTTTTTTTATAATAAAAAAGAGGGAATTAAAGTCCCAAACACATCACCCTCTCATCTAATGGGTTTGTGCTTTTTTTTTTTTAATTTCATGCAATTGTTAATTACAGAGAATTTAGAACAAATATATTTGGTTTTTAAAATCAATATTAAAAATTTGTAAAAAAAATATGAAATATAATTCACAGTTTTAATGTTTTCTTTTGAAAAATGTTATTTTATTTGTAAATAACGTCAACTAAAACTAAATATTAACAATAATGACAACGATTTTTAATGCACTGGCTGCTGTGGGTGCAGCTGCATTGCAGAGTAGTCACCATTTTTTCTGATAAATCTACGAAATAAATACCAATTATTAAAACCATAAACTGTAGATGCAACTGTAACTCTTTTATTAAACTTAATTGTAAGGTAATTGTTGTAAGCAAATTCTGAACAATGAATGAATGAATGAATTGAATGAAGCTGCTACTGCTAGAGGAAAAGGAAGAGTCAAAGAGAGAGAAATAGATAGTAAGGAAGGACAAAGTACGTTAAACGGAAAATAAGCATAGTTACAGAATTAAGTAACGTTGAATAAGATTATTGAGAAATCTTTAAATAAGAGAAACGCACGACACGCGATAGACACTGACGAATAAGGAAAATGGTGAAAATGATGTGTATGTGTGTGTGTGTGTACTGTGTAATTCATTTTCCTTTAAATAATAATTATTTTAAATATTAAGCGTTATTCGATTCGTGTTGAACACGCACGAGTCGTGACAAAAAGCAACACTCAAAGTAATTACATACGTAACATTATGTCATAGTTTTTGCTTTTATTGTGAAAAAACTGCAATAATTAACTTTTTAATGAAATTAATCATAATTGTTGAAATCTGTATATAGTAAAAGTAATTGGGATTTAAACAAAGAAGGAAGGGTTATGTGTGTGGGGAGTGCGAGTGAGTGAGTGACTGCACTTGACTCACTCCACTTGCCCCAGGCAGTTCTTATGGCGTTTGTTGCTTTTTTTCTTTTTTATTACTATCAATTGACATCAAAAAGAAAGAAACCAATTTTAAATTTAGTTTTATTTTCATTGTTTTGTAGTAGAGAAAGGGGTTGTTGTTAATGTTTTCTTTGTTGACAACTACTTCAAAAAGCAAGTCAATCAGTTTTCTTTTTAATTTTAATAACAAAATGAGACGCCAGGCAATAAGAAGTTGTTTGTGCATATAGTGGCAAAAAGGGTCTTATTTCATTTCACTTCACTTCATTGCCCAACAATCATATCCAAGCTCATAATAAATGAAAAAGATCTATGATGTAATAAGACTAAAATAAGAAATGTGCAAAAGGGGTCGGTTGTTTTTTGCCATTGTTTTTTTTTACCATTAAAACCGTTTTCGTTTCTTTTCTTTTCTAACGAAGATTAATGAAAATAACTTAGCCATGATTTGAATTTGCTTTTATATGGGACAAAACGGCGACACCACAAGATTAAGAAGAGAAAACTAATCTAATGGTATTGATTAATTAATTCAACAACTGGTATTTTTTTCAAACTTGTTACGGCAGGCGAAGGAAGGCGCTCTCTGCTAAGTGCTATGTTACCGCCGAGCGAGCAGCTTTTGTGCTTTCTTTCTTTAGTCTTTTCTTTCCGAAGCTATAATTAGTTCACTTTTATTTCAACCCGAAATTAAATGAATTTTTAAATTCGAGAATATTCTGTTTTGAATTTAATCACACCGAAAAAAATCCCCATGAAGTCACAACTGAACGAGTAATTTTTGTTCCATAGAACAAAAAAAAAAAGCAGATAGAAGAATTGTGGGAAGTAAGTAGCATGTGTAAAAAACGGTTATTTATTTTACGACTATTATTACACAATTGTGACCTTAGTTGCCGCCGAGTCTTGAATTTTACCAAAACGAAAAAAAAGAAAGCGAAATAATTTTCAGAAGTGGCCCAACTGGCTGCTGCTCTGCTGCTGCTGGCCCACTCCACTCACTGGCTCAACCCCAAGTGTTTGTTTGATTTTTTTGGTTTGTTTTTTACTGTGTCTCATTTCAACTAAGTACTAACTTCCTCCAGTCAGTTACAATCCAGTTGCGAAATTCTCACGTGTGTGAAAACTTTAAAGATACAACAGTCAGTACACAACACTAAAACAGTAAAAAATAATAATAATGAACACTAGTGAAAATAAAAAATCGGTATCGACAACTTAAGTTTTATTATTTTAAATTTTAAAATAATATTAATCTTATAGTTCAAACAACATTTAATAACATCCACCAACAACATTTAAACAATAAACCAAACCATACAACAAATTATTTTGATTGAATCTGCTAAGATACGTTGTTGCTGCCTGATCCGAAACGATTGTCTCCAACATGTTGCTTGTAGTAGCAATCAATCCATTTAACACTCACTCACACTTGCAAGTGTTGGAAAAAGAATGAATGAATGCCGTTAGCGTGCCGTCCGTAGTGAGTGAGTGCACTCACTTGCACTGACACTACAGAACAAACATCTCCACCCCAGTCAGTCACACCACCATCACACCGACACCAGAAATTCAAATTGAGCCGCTACCGGCAGCGGCTTTGTCAAAACAACTACCATTTACACCTTTTTCGTATAAAAGAGTCTTTTTCCCAATGGTTTTGTGGAGTGAATAAAAACTACATTTACACACACCTACAAGTATTAAGTTTTTCAGCCGGGCTAGCCCAGCAAAGTAAAAAGATTTAAAGTAGTTTGTTTATCCCCGCCCCGCCCCGTCTCAACCGACCATGACTGCTTAATTTTTACTAACTACAAAAATGAAGTGTAATAAATTTTTTTAAATAAATGCTAATTGGTAGACAAATCAAGAAATAAAATTAGAATAAAAATAGTTATATATGGAAACATTTATCACCTCTGGGAAGAGAAATAGGCTCAGTCTGTGGACATAAAACTTTTTTTTTAAATCAAAACAATAACAGTGCTTTCAAAAATAAATAGGAATAAACAGCCACCGGGTCTTCAATTTTTTTCAATAGGTACACAGGACACGGCCGCCGTTTCTGCAGGCTCTGCCAAATTAAAATTCAGATATTGACACCCCAAAATGACCAAGGTGTAACCGAACCCCAACCCCACACAACAGACAACGACGAGGCCTGCAACATTGCAACATGCAACAACCCCCAATTTTTCAAGTTTGACACCTTCTGCTAGATTTTCCGACTCAAATCCAAACCGAATTTATCCATAGGTCCGAATACCTCATATATGAATTTACAAATCTCTAAACCAATAATTGGCAAATTGTTTAAAAGAGACTGTGGCTGCTGCAGACAGGCGGATACACACAAGGTCACTTTAAGATTCATTGCAGAATGAGCAGCAGCAATCATATGCAAAGAAAAAACAATAAAAATATAGTTCTAACAAAAAAAAAAACGGTGGATTGATGGACCCGGTATGAAACCGCGGGTAAGTGCTTAAAAAGTGGAAATTAAATGGGAAGTGAAGTAAGTGGACTGAGTCTCTGTGAAATTTAAATCAAAATAGTTGGGGGGGGGGGATTTATTCAAAAAAATTTTTTTTTTCTTTAATGAGACAATATTTAATAAAATAAATGTTTGGGCAATTAGTGGTTGGTTGTGGTGGTAGTGTGTGTAGTAGTAGTGGAAGTGAAGTGGAGTGCCAAAACTGCCAAACGTAAAACGAAACGCCTTAACTTTTATTATCTCTTCTTGCATATGGTTTGGTTCTCTCGACAGGGCTCTCTTGCTTGAATCCTTTCGTTTCTTTATAGTCCCACAATCCTACATGACATACCGCTATTACAAATATAATTAGTAGTAGTAGCATGTATTTTATTAAAAAGTCTTGGCTTGGATTATGTTATTTAGATAAATGGGAGGGACTTTCATATCAGCCGATCCCAGTAGTTGCATTTTCAGGGGTGGGGACTGACTACCCGCAAGTGGACGGACGGACGAAGGTTGTTTTCTACAAACCAGAGGCAAATTGTACCCATGAAAAACTTAACAAAATCTAATAAAGATCGTTCAAGATTTTTAAAATTCTTTTTTTTTTTTCTATTTTCGATCTATTAAAAAAAATGTATAGCTAATCAAATAACAGCATAAATAATTGATATCCAAAAGAAAAGGCAGCCGTTGTTACTCGTCATCGTTCGTTGCCCCTCTCTCCATTTACACACAATAATCAATATAGATTTTTTTTCTTTTAATCTGGAAGAATAAAACTCAAACTTAATAAATATCAAATGTAAATAGTTGAAGTAAAAATCATTTGGGAATAATTTTCCAGATAATCTTTTGAATTAAATGAAGCAAGAAGTTACGTAATTGCTAATTATGTTAACCGAACCGACTTTGTGCTGTGTGAGTGTGTGCGTCGTGTGCGATAGTGGATAATATTTTGATGTGTTGTCGAGCTAGCCTGGCTTCGTTTTACACTCATTAACAAAATACTAACGTTAAAAGAAGTTTTAAAGAAGAAAAACAGCATATTATACTTCTTGACTATATTAATTTTGGCAATTTTGTTTTGATGACAATAAGGCTTTGAGACATGTTTTAATAAAATAAATAAAAAAAACAGGTTTCCTGAATAAAAAAAACATTTTGGGGTACCGGGTGCAGGTGCACATGCACATTGCACACTCACACACAGTGACAGCCGCAACCGCACGCACCGCGCAGAGCAGGTACTTTTTTCTTCAAAGTTTAAAATAAAATTTGGAAATCTCGGTTCTTGGAATTCTGAGGGTAAAACATACAAGTTACAAACAATAACCACTAACAAAATAATTTTGCAATAATAAAATTAAACTTTATCGTACGAAAAAAAATTATGGTTAAAATTTTAAATCAAATTGGAGGGATGAAAAAAAAACACTGATTGACAAAATAAGAATCAAGCAATATTTAATTAACAATTAATAAATAAAATTTTAAAACAACTTAAATGTTAACAACAACACTTATGTTATTGGCAAAAGTAATTTTAATTTTTAATCGACAGTTCCTGCATCAAAAAGAAAGTACTATTTTGCCAAAGGATTGCTAAAAAAAACACGAACACGCACGACGCTTTTGGTTGACAAGCAACATGGCAACTCAACTTCAAAAAAACCTTTGATTCATTTTCTCTAGATGTCGTTTTTTTTTATCTAATTCCGAAGAAAAACAAAATAAAAAGTAACAACTAGTGTGTGTGCTGAACAAACTCCTTAGGCTGCAACTTCCGATTGCTTTCTGCTTTTATTTAGTCAGAATTCAATGAAATTTCTGGAATAACTAGTTGATTCTGTTTAAAACATCATGAATCTTTTCTGACTCCTTCTTTAATTGAGAAGTCGTGTTCGTGTTTTACTGCTGTCTTCGTTGTACGTTCAAGTCTTTAATTTCAAGACCATTCATGGCGTTTTTTGGCATATTCTTTAAAACGAATATACGAATGGAATGGCTTCCTAGACCATAATATACAAATATTGCCAGTCAGTCCAATTTTTTGGACATACTCATAGAAGTTATAGTTGTGGGAGGTTGGGTCGGGAAGTTGGTACCATGGGCATACTTTTTGTCATGTTAGAGAGTCGTGTTACTTACTGACCGAATTGACGTGAAAAGAAAGAATAATTTTCTTGAACTATACTATAGCTCAAGAAAATTATTCTTTATTTTCTTTTCACGTCAATTCGGTCAATTTGAAAACCAACAGTTACAGTACTTTGGATCAAACAAAAATAATGATGGAAATAGATGCATATTTTAAAGTTAAAGTGGCTCTTTCTTTCGCATCACCATCCATCACAAAGTGTGACTGGAAATAAAATAACTAGTTGGCCTTTTTTTAATTTACGGAAACCAACCAACAATGGACCAAACACAATTTAAATAATTATGTTTTCTTTTATACTTAAAGTTTGATAAGTTTTAATGGCGAAGGGGCTAAAAAAGAACTATTTTCAAAGATTAAAATTTGATCAGAATAAATGTGTAATTGATCCGAACGAAAATCATCCTCGATGGTTGTAAAGATGTTAAAAAGAAGAAAGCGCTAAGGAACGTTATAAGTCTAGAATAATGGCCATCACCGGTGACAATGCAAAAATTGTTCCCTTAAAAAACTTCTTGATTTCGACTGAATCACACACACACATATGACAGACAAAATGAAAACGATGATGCGTGGTGTAAAGGGATTATTTAAAAAACAAACCTAAGGTAAATGAAGGAAGAAAGAAAGAAACGATAATGAAAACATGAAACTAAAATTTTCATAAAACATACTTGAGAAGGAAGAAAATTAGATGGGATAGAGATTTGTTCTTTAAACACGCCACCGAGCCAGCCACTCCAACATGATGCCAATAACGTGTGGTTGGTGTGGTGTGGATGATGATGCTTTCTTTCTGAATAAATTCAGGCAGGTAGGATGTGGTTGTTTGGTGCCTAAGGGTTAGGTTTAAAAAAACATTTCATCCACGACATTCTGCATGGAACAATGAATTTTTCGTAGGGTGGGTTTGAGTGGCCTGGCTGGCTGGCCACTATTCAAAGCTTTACAAAAGAAGTAATATGGGATCTCAACAATGACAAAAAAAAAATGGCAAAAACAGAAGAACTCTAAGACAACGAACGAATACGTAAAATCGCCCCATTGTTACTATTACTACTACTTCCTACATCTATTAAGTCCCTCTAACATCCCAGGTGAGGTGAACAATCATTTGTGACTAATAATAACGAGTAAGTGGCAAAGGAACTAGTTTTTTTTCACTCACTATAAGCCAATGGAAGTGTGTTTTTTTTTTAAATTTGTTATTATTAACAATAACATTTATCTAATCCATGTTGGTAGACCTTTCTTTCATATTCTGTAAACATCATCAGGTCAGGTCAGGTCAGGTACTAAGTCAATCATCAGGTATTCTTTTAGCTGTTTCCACTTGCACTTGTAGTCTGGATTGACCTCCAGATGAATGTCACTTAGAACTTAAACCAACTACTAGGACAACTGTGTGTGCAAGTGCCACCACTGCCATGCCATGCTTCTTGGTATGACAGTAAATTTTTAGGGAACTTAAACACATTTTTCCAGATGCAATGAAATTGCAATTTCTATTGAATTATTATACAATATCATTGAATGCTATTGTTTTTGCCTAGTACTTCTAATAATAGGTTCATATATGGTACTCTCTCTACTTAAGAGATTATCTAAACTTATATATACATGGAATTTTGTCTCTGTGGGGGGGTCGTTCCCTGGGGACTCCAACAACAACTAGGCTGATTTTCTTCAAAATTACACAGTTGTACTTTACATGTCTGCAAATGTTCTTAGATAGATATTGTTTCGGAATACCCCTGATAAGTATCAAAATTTGATAATTGAAAAAAAAAAAAAACTTCAAGAAGTAATGGTCTAATTTAAATGAAATTTGACACTAACAGTTGAAAGAATTGGTCAAAAGTTTCATAACTACAGACCCTGAAAATACTTTGCCAAATTTTTGTATTGAGACTTGAAATTTGATATACGGGGTATTCGGACCTGTAGAACAAATTCAATTTGGTCTTCAGTCAGAAAAATAGCTGCTAAAGGGTCAAATGCAACCTCCGATCAAGATCAAGCAATATTCCTAGTCATGAATATATGCATGGGTTGCTTCCTTCAGGTATCTTAATTTCTACAGAGGAAAATATGGTCAGTTATATTAGACTTTTTTATGTATATCTTCACCACTGCCTTGCAGTGTTCTTCAAATGGGTCACCTGTAACGTCTCACTTTTGTATTTTTCCCCCACAACTGTATAAACTTGAATATACAGAGTTTTTCTTTTATGTTTTGTTCCATAACAGGACCAGTTGTTTGCTAAGAGTGATGCCACTTGTAAATATGGACTACATATTTTTTTAATCTTCTTTAACAAGTCCTTCATACATGAGAGGTAGACTATGATATGCTACGGGACTGTCCTTAGTTGACCCATTACAACTATGAAGGGCTGATGTTACACTTTCTCGGTAAGCATTTCGATGGCGGTTATCTCTGAAGATTATGATTTCCTCTTGATATATATTGGCCTCAATTCTTACCATCTTTGCCTGGTGCTGTAAGCAATAGATTACACCATTATTTACCATGTATGGGTAGTGAAAATTAAATTTTAGGTACTGTTTCAGTCAAGGTTGGCTTTCGATACATGGATAACCTAAGCTTGTACATTATCATTATATTCAGGAATGACATTTGGCTATCTCATACCCATTCCAGGGAAGTCGATTTGGGCCAATCGGTAGGCAGTCGGACCTCGGAATCGTAGTACGCGAGTTCAAATCCCAGTTGC
>JAYKTE010028094.1:0-15369 GCA_036873565.1 Xipholeptos notoides
GGAACCTGCTGGAAATCAGAGGAGACTTGTTGTCACTCTGACCCAGTGAAACCCACTGGTTGCCGGGTACGCGAGTGTCTGGTGACTGGTGTGAGATTCCAAAATAATAATAATAATAACAATAATAATAATAATAATAATAATAATAATAATAATAATAATAATATTCTAAGCTATATATTGATAATATTAGTGGCTACGACCTTTATCATCTTTTAACCCCTCCTAATGAAAATAGAATAGTCCTATTTCTAAAGATGCAATTGTCCGACAATCGTCTTCTTAGATTCTGTGTAAGTAATAGAAAAATGTCAGGAGAGATAATATTCATTTTCATAAGCTTACATAACCATTTCCACTTCAAAATAATGGCCTCCCGCATCTACACACTTCTCCATGCGTCTCTTCTAATCCCGGAAGACCTCCTCAAAGTCCTTCTTCGGTATTCCCTTCAGGTAATTTTACGATGCCTCTTTCAGATCCTCTCAGGCTGTCTTTCATGCGTGGAAATAGGAAAAAGTCGAATGAAGCTAGATCATGGCTGTGGGGTGGGTGTCGTACTACTTTCATTCCCATGTCGGCCATCCAGGTGGTCACCAGCGTATGTTCAATAAGTGATGATTTTGTGGAGATTCAGATCTCGGGTCAGAACTGTCTCCACTATGCCAATACTAATACCAACAGCTTCAAATAACATCCTTACAGTTATCCGACGGTCTTGTATCACTAATCTTCACACTTCCCCAATGTTTTCCTCCTTGCATACACTGTTCAGTACTCCAGATCTGGGTTAATCCTCAACCTGTTCATATCCTTCAGAAAATCCATTAAACCACCGATAGAAACTTGCTTGACTCCTCTGTTTATTCCCATAAGCTTCTTGTTTGGTTTTCTTCAGTTTAATACAAATGTTGATGGCATAACGTTGTTCCTTGTTTCCCTGCATCGGCAAACCTGATCAGACTTGTCCCAAAACGAAAACCTCTGTGCTCAAACCTAGATTCAGAGGAAGATATCAGTAAATAATTTTGTAGACTATATGTATATGTACTTCACCATGAAGTAGCAGTTTGATCAAATCATACTTAATGCCTCTCCTGACATTTTATCATTACTTATTGAACAAACCACGTATACTTTAGATATCATCAGATCACTATTGTGTATACCCATTAAAATCATATTAATGAATAGATACATAAAGCCGAGGCAGATAGGTAGACAAACGGAAAAACAGACAAATAGATAGATAGATAGATAGATAGATAGATAGATAGATAGATAGATAGATAGATAGATAGATAGATAGATAGATAGATATAATGCTGTTTTTTACCACTGATAATAATAGTTTGTTAATCTTACATGTGTCATTTTTAAACAATTATAAAAGTGTACCCCTGCTTAAACCTAGATTTTTGGGGAAAAGGTGAGTCTGATAATGAATATATGGATGTTTGTTTTAAATAGCAACTAGTCAAAAAGTTTAGCATGCCATGTCTCTATAATAGAGTGTCTTCGTTATCAGTTTTCCATTATGAATTATAAACGGGGATTCTGTGCACAAACAAAAGTGCTAAATTTTATTTCTTGCTTGTCACAGATGTATTGGCAACTGGGTGTATGACATCGAAGAGACACACAGTGCTAAAGCAGCTGTCAAAGTAGTGTGAAAAAGCGAGCTTTATTTTTCTAGAAAAAGTATTTCCTTGGAGCATCGTATGCACCGAGTAAGGTGTTTTGTTTACGTTTAAACATTTCTATAGTAGAGAAAATCTCAATAGGCAACTTTTGTCATGAATAAAGTTCCTAACAGAACAACTAGGGAATTGGGTAAAGAGTTTTATATGAGCCATATTACCATACATCGTGAAATGGTAAGATTGATAAGGTTTCAAATGGTAGCATTTATTTTTACTGGAGTTCCTTCTAAAACAACTAGAGAATTCTGTAAAAAATTTAATGAAAACCATGTGACCATGAATCGTTAAATGTTAAAACTTGATAAAGTCTTTCTAAAACAACTAGAGAATTCATGGTTGATATGCCGTAAAACACAAACAAACAAACAAACAAACTAGAGAATTCAGTAAGGAGTTTAAAAAAGCCATATGACCATACACCATGAAGGTCTCCAAGGCTGGAACATGTGCAAGAATATAAGCCACATAACCTTACATTTTGAAATGGTAAGACTTGGTAAGGTCCCCAAGGCTGGAAAATGTCATTAATGAAATTCCTTCAAAAACAACTAGAGAATTGAGAGTTTAATGCAAGCCATATGACCATACCTCGTCCAATGGCAAGACTTGGTCAGATCTCCAAGGGTAAAAAAAATATCATCAACATTATTTTTTAGAGAGCAATCGCCAACAACAATTCAAATACAAAAAGGGAAAAACAACTGTTACCACATAATAATTTAAAGCCATCCATAATATTTTTTTAATAGAATATCAGCTAAACCTTTAAATAAAACCTAACTACAAACTCTGCCGATTGTTCTATAAATGGCCGATAAAGAAACTAAATGTGACCTGTCTTATTTATTTTGCATTAAATATACATCATTTTGGAAGCAAATATAGCAAGACCAGAATAGTTGATTCTGCTTGGTCGATACAGAAATTACAAATCAGATAATCTGTTGCGGGCAAAAACAGAATTATCATTAGATGATTTCCCGCGGGTTTTACGGCTGGTTGTGTAAATGGCCGTAGATCATGAAAATTTCATTTCAATGCTTCACCGTCTGTTTCTCTTCTACGACGTTTCAGTGCGAAAATCACACATAAAAAAAAAACCTACAATAATGAAACAATCAATTGATTACATTTACTTATTCATTGATTGATTGATTGATCAATTCAAATATTTATTGAACCTGGTTTATTTTAGTCATCACTTTTTCAAAATTTACAATTTTATCTATAACATTATATCAATGCATATATCTCTCTATTATTATATAAATGGAACTCTCTGTGTGTGTCTGTGTGACAGAGAGAGAGAAAGAGAGAGAGAGAGAGAGAGAGAGAGAGAGTTTCCTATAGACTCCAACATGGCTGAACAGATTTTCTTGAAATTTTACACAACCTTAATCCATATATCTGGGAGTGGTATAGGCTAATTTTTGTATTATAATAACACCGATAATTATCGAAAATCGATAATGGAAACATTCATTATTAATTTATTTATAATCGGTAAAGCCATTTTTCTTTCATTCTCAAGTTGTTGCTAACAATAGGACAACGACGCTGTGACGTGGCGTTTATGACGTAACGCTAAAAAGAATTTTGGTTAAATACCTTCTTTTTTTTTCATCCAAAATAAAAAAAATGTCGTCCGTATTATTTTTATTGTAATCTATTTCTAATTCGCGAATCCTTTTTGTCGTTTCTTCAGTAAACGCATTTTATTCTTATATTCTTATAGTCTTATTTTCTCTCTTTTAATTTATTTTTAAACAATAACGAATAAAAAATAATTCGATGGATTCTTTTTAAATTAAAGGAAAAAAAAAACTAAAACGAGTCCAAAGACCTTATATATCAAATATCAATTTCCCGTTGGAGTCTCGTTGGTCTTGGAATCAGTGTTGTCCTTCACCGTGATACGTTACTTTCATTAAGTTGACGGGGCTTATCTACCCGGGTTTTGCAATCAGTTTTGTACTTCACCTAGATGAGATGCTCGCCCAAGTTACCAAACCTCATGTATCCGAGGCAGCTGTAAGTAAAGTGAAAAGGGTTCTGCCTGGGATTTGAACTCGTATAGTACGGATCCAGAGCCCAAGCTTCTTCCACTCCTCCACAGACAGATAAACAGACACACAAGTGTGCATTGCATATGTGTCTTTACGCAACTGCATACATGTCTGTGCATGTATCTCTGCATGTGTTTTTGAGCAAGTTATGAGTGCATATGTGTCTATATGTGTCTCTGCATATATATCTTACGAAATGTGTGTCTGTGCATCAGTGGGTCTGCATTAGTATACATGCAGATTTGTATATACATATGTGTGTGTGTGCCTGTGTGTGTGAGTGTGTCTAAATGTATAGATATTCGAGCCAGAACTTTCAAAAATATCGTGAAATGTTTTTTTTATAATAAAACAACTAACAGAAAATAAAAAGTTCACTCACCCTAGGCAGTTTTGTTGAAAATAGAAGTGAAAACCAAGGAAAATCGTTTTATATTTGCAAAAAATAGAATGCAAGATTAGCGCCGTTAATGTTTTTGAATTTGGATTCTAAATCGTTTTGGCGTTGCCATTCTTCAGAATCATAAATATCTGAATGAATGTTACAAAAAAACGTCAGACTTAAGTTATATCAAATCTTCGATTTTTAGTGAAGGAACAACCCGCTAAACTTTTGTACTAAATTTGAGACGCATGCCGTCTCGTATATATTACCCAAAGACCAAATTTTTAGTTTTTTTAAACTACATAAAATAATTTAAGATCTATTATATCTAAACAAGTTTTTATTTTCAGAAAGACAACCCCTTAGTTTTTATTGTATTAAAAGCAAAATAATATAAAACTTGTTCTTGTTTTTTTTAACTAGATTTGAAACTTTTAATTTTTCAAAATAAAATGTTAACTTATGTATAAAACTTAGTTTGAAATGATTAATATTAAAAGATTGTAATCTTAAAATTTGAAATTTATTAAATATTTTTAAAACCTGTTATTTCTAAAGGGCATATGGACAAGATTAATTTAGTTCGTTTTGTTATAATTTATAAAATTTTGTTTCAAATGAGTTATTTAAAAAGATGCAATATTCAAAGGTAACATTTATTAACGAATATACACAGTTGTATTTTGAAAATTATTTAGTTTGGTAATTGACTTTTACCTATAATTTCTCTTTGCTGTTAAACTACAAAATAACAAATAAAAGTCCATTTTTTATATATTAGCCTGTTTTGTTTTATGTTGTTATTGTTTATGTTGTTGTTGTTGTTGTGGTTTTGTGTTTTTTGTTTTATTTCCTTTTTAATATAAAAAAAATCGCAAATTAATTCCACGGGATTCTTTTATAAACATTATTACAATCAGTTCCTGTTTACGAAAACACTCTTACATTTCAACGAGCAAAATTCATTCCCAATGTTCGACTGCATGACTGAATACCGACAGTTTTTAAAAATTTAACCTAATAAAATAATTCAAACTAATGTAAATGACACTGTAAAATATGTAAGATAAAAATAGAAATATTAATAATACAATGATTTCTAGTTGAATCCATGGAAATGACATGGTAGAGTTAGTAAAAAAAAATATAAAAATAATACAATGGTGACATGCTGGACGCATGAAAATTATATGACATGATACAGTAAGATTATAAGTAGAATTATTGAATAAAATAAAAGTATATAGGTTGTTGGCATTTTCCTGAATAAATTTCCACCCTGATATTTTTAGCACCATTTTTTACTCTATTTGGATTTTTATACATATTCTGGGCGAAACATTCATCTCATCTTTAAATGAAATATTTATATGAAAGTTTCTAAGCCGAAACACGAAATGAATCTCCATCCTGCCATTTTTACATCTATTCTTTACACCATTTTGATTTTTATACCTGAGTTTATATTGAAATATCCTCTTATAGGCCGAGAAACCTAATACTCCATCTTTAAACAACCTGTCAACTATACGCTTGGTTGCTTGAAAATTTATCGACCAAACAAAGGCAAATAAAATTACTCCCCTCTTTATGGCCTCAATCTGAAAAGCATTTGACATCAGATATCCGAAACGAAACTAAACTCTTTGGGTCTGACCAACAATCAGCAAACATTAACAGTAAATCAGCCGTGTGTGACTGCGGGTGGCAAAGAACTGAAATTGAATGTGGCATCGCTGATAAAAACCTCCGTTGGTTATAATGAAATTCAAACTAAAACCTACATTGAGTTCACGGCTGAAAACACTGAGACAATAAATAAATAAATAAACAAATGAATGAATAAATAAATAAATAAATAAATAAATAAATATAAAAGTGATTTCGGTACTGCTTTGGTGTGCGATCTCTTTTATGGCATGATATTTTACATTTGGTTAGAATGCAATCTCTTTTATGGTGTAATCTTTTGCATTTGGATTTTGCTTTGGTATGCGATCTCGTTTACGGTGCTATATTTTACATTCGGGTTTTGCTTTGATATGCAATCTCTGTGATGGTGTACTATTTTACTTTGTAATTTGCTTTGGTATGCAATCTCCTTTACGGTGCTATATTTTACATTCGGGTTTTGCTTTGATATGCAATCTCTGTGATGGTGTACTATTTTACTTTGTATTTTGCTTTGGTGTGTGATTTCCTTTATGGTTTCTTTGTGTGCGAACTGAACTCTTTTTAAAATGGTAAGAATATAAAACGAGATACTTTTATGTACTTTTATACGAATAACGAAAGTAAAACAATAACTTAATTTACTTACTAGAAGTATTGCCTAGCTTTGCTTTTGGGTTGCTTTGATGCTTATTTTTTCTTTTTAAGAAAACTGCCGTAAATTTTTGATAGCCGAAAATTATTTTATCAAACTGCAGTTATATTGACATACAAATGATTAACGTAGGCATTACACAGTGGACGATACGCGACAATCCAAATGTTCAAGTTTTATCCCTAAGCGGCTATTTTTTCTGTTCAAAACCAAATAATTGTTCCACAACTCAAAATACTACATATATTACATTTCAAGTCACTAGACCAAAAATTATCAAAGTTGTTTAGTATGGACCTTTTCTCAGACAAACGTGCACACACAACGAGGTTGTCCGGCTTGAGTGGTCCGACATGCATAAAATACTTTATACCGTGAACACCTACCGGGCTTTGAGGTATTATACTTGCTATTCGCTACAAACTCTATTCACTTTACGTTCATTTATACTCGTTATTGTCTGCAGTCATACCTCTAGCATCCTTTAAATTTATTTCCCTTCCAAAATCTACTTTCAAAATTGTTTGTATTCATACTTCTTGTTGCTTTCAAGGTTGTTTGCCTTCATACTTCTATTTGCTTTTAAAGTCGTTTGCCTTAAAATTTTCAAATTGCTTTCAAATCTGTTTGCCCTAATAATTCTAATGGTTTTTAAAATTGGTTGCCTTCAAACTTCCAATTGCTTTCAAAGTTGGTTGCCTTCATACAACTTGTCACTTTCAAATTGTTTGTATTCAAACTTCTGGTTGTTTTCAAAATAGAATTGTTCTAACCTCTAATCGCTTTTAAAATTATTTTTCTTCAATCTTCAATTTCTTTCAGAGTTGTTTGTCGTTACCCATTATTTGATTAAATGTTTTATTTGAAAAGTTGGGTTCCTTTCATATATTCTACGGGTGTTCCCAAAGTAATGCCATTTGTAATTTTTCTAGAAGTTGAAGAGCCACGAAGACGTGGATGACACCATTAAAACAAGTGACCTTTTGTGTTCCAGAATTGATTATTTCAAATATTCATCATCATTCTAATTCACTTTTGCCTGCGATGAACGATGCGATCCATTTTCGCATCCGGATCGCGCTTTGTCACTCGTATCTTTGTCACCACTCTAAAATTGATGACCTATGCCCTAACTGTGCTGACATCAACTTCATCAGATTCGTAAATATTCAACAAGCTCAAATTTTTACATATAGAAATTCAATGACACATTTATGTTTTTTTACGCACGTCTATGACAGGGATTGCTCTGCTGGAGCTTCATACCGTCAACATATGCAACAGAAAGATAAAACTTCAACAAGAGTGTTGTTGGCCGTGATGTCGTCTAACGTATGACCCAGGGTTATTGCAAGACCGGTTAAGCAGAAGCAAGGATCACAACCGATCGACCTTTTTATTTTCACATAGTAAGCATTAATCCTTGTCCTTGTTAGTTGTGATGTCATCTTTTGAAGAGCTTGTTGTTAGGGAAAGACGAGATAAACAGAAACAATGACAACCGATCTACTATTTCATTGTCACATGGTAGACATTGATTCCCCTTGTTTGTCGTGATGTCATCTAGCGTAGGGCGTGTTTATAAATCAAAATAGGTAAAGGACATCTGATTGACTTTTTTATTTCCAGGTAGTAGGCACCAGTTTCTATTTTTATTGTTTGTGATGTCAACTTTTGAAGGACTTGTTGTTAGGGCAATATTTCGGAATATAACAAGTAGCAATGTACAATGTAACACAATGTAAGACCCCAGGTTGGCAATTTATATCGTCCGACGAGGCTCGAAAGAGGTCTAACGAGATGGTTGTTGGACTAATATTTTTCTTCCTTTTCTTTTCAGAGAAGATTAAACTTTCGCTTTGAAGTTTAGATCTTAAAGCTATTTTGTTGATTTTTACTTCTTGTTTTTTGGGTTTTTTTAATGATAAAAAGAAGCAAGATTTTAATCCTGGGATACTAAAACTATTTCCACAATAACCAAATATCAGCCGCAATATTTTTGTTTCTAAAATTCTCATCACGTACAAAATATTTTGAAAACTTCATTTTGCATTTCATAAATTTTGTTATATCATTTTAGTATTATAAACTGATTAGATCAAAATAAAACAAGATTGAAGCCGGAAGAACTTTGTGACGTTAAAAAAAAAAACAATTAGTGAGTTAACATGTGAGGTCATTGGACTTGATAACAATTCATCTTAACCTCTGGATTTCTCCTGATAATCTTCCTGTGTCAAACAATATTTTTCTTCATTTTGACTTAATTATAGGATAATCTTTATTAAATAGACCCGTGAAATAATTCATGGCAACGTAAAATTGGGTATAACTTTTTTGTAACATTAACATTTAAATTCATTTGTAGAAAAATTTTAAAATAAATATAAAAGTGAGTATAACTCATTTGCATCCTTGTCATTTCAATTAGTTTGTCTGAATAACGTAAAAAGGAATAATTCATTTTTGTTCTTGATATTTAAATTGGTTTGTCTGAATAATCAAAATAAATACCCCCATCCTTATATTTTTACAACTATTGTTCAGTTCAATTACTAAAAACTAACCTTAACCCTACAATTCTTTTCACGAAGCACATGTCGGCATTTTTCTTAATAAATCTCCATCCCGATAGTTTTGCATCTATTCTTCACTTCATTTCAAACCTTAACCTCATTTATAAATAAGTTATATTTATTGTTGCTTCTCTGTCCAGGTATCTGAGATGTTTGAATAACAATAATTCCAGAATCAAGATAATATATTTTCAAAACATATTGACAAATCTATTTCCTAAATGTCCTGAGATCAGCTGCATCTGCATTGTAAACGTTCAACAGTTGCAGGTGAATTTTGATTGGTTAAAGTTTTTCTGCGCAAAGGAATTCAATGATGCATCTCTGCTTCTGATTCGTGCCCATGACAGGGGATGCTTTCTTAGTGTCTCACGCCGTCTAATTCTGCAACAAAAGATTAAACTTTCAGGTCATGACTGCACAAGTTCAGTCATCACAACAATATAATTTGCAATCCTCTCTGATCCAGGACGCATTACTTTTGGAACATTTTCCATATATGATAAAGACCTTGTGCTTATTTATTTATTTATTTATTTATAATCATCATGACACGTTCTGAAAACTATTAGTTACAACATTTAGGACAGATCGGAACTCAAATTCCAGAACTTTGCCTTCATTTTGTTAATTGATATATAAAATTTGGTTTTAAATTAATTATAAGTGAAAAAAAGAATCCAATATTCATAGGTAAAATTTATTGAATTATTTTTAAACCCAGTTAATTTTAACTGGCATACACACTAGATAAAAGTAGTACGTTTTATCAATTATTTTTATCATGCATATACAGCAATATATAATATAATTATAATATACTATAAATGATATTTATATGATGTATTTATACTGTTCATGTTATCAATATTTAAATTATATTTATACTATTATAACATATTATCATATAAATACTCTATTATTCATTTATATCATATTATTATTGTAGTAGTATATTATTATTATTATTATTATTATTATTCTATTATGTATTATATGAATTTAATAACATGTACTTTTACATAAATATAATACTCATTAATATGATTCTTAATGTGATTTATGGCAGTAACAGTAACAGTAGCATTGATGGCAGGACAATAATAAGCCGAGAATAAATGATAAGCTCTATTCTTGATTTTTTAAATATTTTCTCCTAGTATTATTGAAGGTAAATTCTATTGCAATTTATTTCTTCATAACCCTCTGCACAGCACCGGGATTCTTGCTGTTTCCCATCATTAACAATGGAAATATGAGAATTCTAGAAGTCAAAAATAAACGAGTAAACACATGAAGTAAAAAAAAAACAATTCCACTTCGTTCTTTCTCTGGGCCTTCATTCTAATTCTTTCGAATCGCTAGAAAAAAATCAGTTCTGCTTACCTATAGTAGAATCTAATGTGCAAAAAGGCTGCCGGAAAGGATCCGTATCGACAATAACATCTGAATTTAGTGACCATGTTTAAGAACCCGAGAGGGAACAGTATTTCGGAGAATGGAAGTAAAAGTTTGCAGCGTCGTAGCATTGTTTAGTTGCTTTCTTAACCTATAATAACTGACAACATATTTTTCCAAGTCAGGTAGCAAGTGCTATATTTTTTGTTAATTCCATCAATGTAAAAATTTGGTTCCAAAAGTAATGTCACCTTTTGTTTTATATACAAGAGTCATTCCAAAAGTGATGCCTTCTATATTTCATATACGGGTATCGTTCCAAATGTAATTCCTAAAGGTATGCCTCTCATATTTTTATATATTGGGGGTTCGTTCCAAAAATAATGCCCCCTATTTTTCTATACACCTGGGTCGTTCCAAAAGTAATGCTTCCTATTTTTAAAGTTGAAATACGAACAGTGCAATAATGGCAATATTAAAACGGGTGACCTTTGTACCCGAGAATTCATTTTTTTTTACCTGATCACCACTGTCCTCAATGCACTCTTGCTAGTGATGAAGGAGATGGTGTGTTTTCGCGTCCAGAAGGCGATTGTTACTCACAAGGCTGTCGCCACTCTGAATTCAACGAACCTATCTCCTAACTGCTGATACCAACTGAATCAAGGAAGAAACCATGTCACAGTTGCAGTGCGAGACAAGAGCAGAAAGAGACTCCATGTCGATTTGCTCATGTAGCGCAAGGAATGCACGGAGAGAAATCATGTCTTAGTCATAGTCTAGTCGAAATTAGGATCAGATAGATGAAACACGAAGGAAAAACCAAAGAGAGAAAAACGTGCCTCATTTCTAGTATAATGAAATCCAAGAGCAGAAAGAAAAACCCTGCCCCAGTTTTAATGTAGTGCAAGGAGAGAGCAGAGGAAGAATCCAAATCCCAATCCTAGTGTAGTGCAAGGAAAGAGCTGAAAGTGAAACCATACCTCAATCGTAGTATATTGCAGAATTGAGGAGAGAGCATATCCAAGAGCTAGTGTTGTTCAGACAATGGCGTAGCTAGACTGAACATCACCCGGAGCGGTCCGCTGAAATTTCACTTCACTGATCCCCACCTCACCTTATGCTAAATGGCTAGCTGTAGCTAAATTTTCATATATGCTCTACTTCTACTACTCTACTGGCCGGTACATTACTGTTTACATATATGATCCAAGACAAAATCAAATACAAACAAATAATCCGTTCAAATACAAAGATTTTTAAAATGCAGCTGTTCACAATATCTATAAATATAAATTTATTTACCAGTTAGAATTTTTTTTAGGAATAAAAACGTAAGTTAATTTTGAAAACTTGGCACTGCCGTACACCTAGGATACTTTACCGCATTTGACATTCGTTACAACAATTTAGATGGGCCCACAGGCTTCGACCCCGTTTACATATAAGCACTTGCAACAATATTTAAATTAAAAATTACTAATTTATGACCCAGCGATATCAAAAATGTATATGAAATGTTAATATTTTTAAATTCAGAGCAAGCAACAATTTTAAAGAACCTGACAACTCACATTATATACTTTCTTTTTGAAATATCAATAAAATTCAAATCGCCTGCCATTTTTTTTTTATACTTTTCTTTCGCATTCAGAAATAAAATTCAATTTAGAAAATAAAAACAACTTCAACAAATGGCATAATTTTTTTTTCTCAATGATTATTTTTTCAATCATTCATAAACATGTTTGTGATGTTTGAAAATTGCCTTGGTAATATCTATTTATAGGATCAGATTAAAACAGATTTATTTAACTTTTCGTGGGAATTTCTGGTGCTGCAAGTGCAGAACAATTTAGAAATATCTAGTAATACAAATTAATTCAAATAAAATTTATTTCATTTACTTTAAAAAACATTTAAAATTTATTTTCAAAGATGTATTTAAAAATGTATTTTCATACATGCAAATTTTCAAAGATGTATTTAAAATGTATTTTCATACATGCAAATTTATATTAAAAATATAAAAGATAAAACTATCTTTATTTTTAAAATTAATAAAAATACTTACAGTGCGATTCCTTTTGCTTGGAGGTATTTTTTCCAAATAAAGCTTGTTAGATAGTATAAAACAGTTGTTGTTGATAATGGTGCGTTGTTCAATCAGTAAATAATCAAATTATTTTAGAAAAAAAAGAAGATAAAATAAGTGTTAATAGAATAATGATATTTGTTGAGTCGTTATTGTTGAAGAAAAAAGTTTTTTTCATTGATGAAAAATATGCGCATGCTTCTCTTTCAAGAAAGCAGTAATCAAATGATTGAACTTCTCGTGAACTTTAAATTGATTACTTGAGACAATTATGCACGTTCCAAGAAATCTTGGTTTTTTATGGCTCTCAAACGTTACAGTAATAAAAAGGAATAATTATTCGTGAAGATTTTTTTGAATTATTTTTTTTATAATTAGCAGTTCTTTAATTTTAAAAAATTCGCATTCATTCATTACAGTCCAAATCATTTTCAAATGTTTTTAATTCTCAACGTTTGAGGAAGTTTAAGAAAATATTATTTTTCAGATCAAAATAATTTAATTTGTGAAAAATCAAAAAAACAAAAAAATAATTATATAGTTCATAAGAGAGAAGATGACCAAGCAAAAATGTATAAATTATTTGTTTAAGAAAAAATTGTTAATAAAAAAAATTTTAAAGAGAAAATTAGTAAACATTAGATTTTGATTATGTAAAAAAATAATTTTTAGTGACTTTCTTGAAATCTTTTCTTGATTTTTCGAAGGAAAATGTTCTTTTCTCGAAAATTAATTTTTAACGCTCTGCCCGGTAAATTAAAATCATTTTTAAAATGAGTATATCGCTTATTAAAATAATTTTTACCAATACGCTCATTTATTTTTATTGATTTTGTCCAAATGTCTATGGTTTAGAGTTAGATAGAAACTTTAATCAAAATGTCTATGGGCTAAATGTGTGTATTGCTTAATAAAACAAATGACGCCACGGACAGTATTACCTCATGTCAAAAAATTCCGATAGATTAATGAACCCTTTCGGGTTAAGAAATCAGGAGATCTGATCATATAGGGCTTCCCGATCAATATTAGATTCGTAGTAATAAATTTCAGAACTCTTAATTTTTACTAAAGCTCTTTTTGAAGTTATGAAGTTGATTGAAACGATTCTGAAATTGATTGCTACACTTCGAAACCCCCATTAATAAACTAATAGGGCAACACTCCTAGTATACGCTTGATGTGCCTGATTATTGGTTACCACATGTCAAATTAAGAAAAACCAAGACAAAACCTAATAAACTAGATTTTCTTCAGACTAAAGCCCTCCCATTGCACCATAATAATAGATGCTAAATAAATAATATTTTCAGACTATTTTCGCACCTTAGCCTGACGGAAAAATTTTGTTTGGGTGACATTGTGTAACTGCTTCTATGCTGTCACCTGCCTTAGCTACGCCACTAGCATGGAAGAACAAAAAGAGAAACCAGGTCTGATACTTAATGTAGTACAAAGAAAGAGGTTAGAGACAAACCCTTTAAGAAGAAAAGCGGGATAGACACCATGTGCAAGGAAACAGCAGAGATGGGCGTATCCAAGTCCTGGCGTGATTCAGGGAATGGGCAGGGAGACAAACCAGATCCCATTTCTAGTGTGGGGCAAGGAAAGAGCAGAGATATAACCAGGTCCAAATCCTAGTGTTGTACAACAGAAGAGCAGGGACAGAAACCATGTGCTACTTAATGGTAATGTTACAAAGTTAACGGGTTGAGGTAGTTAACAAAGCTGTGTTGGGTGAATACTGATGGACACATGTCATGTGCCTATTTGTTCATTATTAGAAAAACATTTTTTGGTTTTATTAATAATGATAGAAATTTCTCTGTCAGGTGAACAGCGATGGTATTGATTTTCATTGTAGAATTAATGAACGCAATAGCCTTGGTTGCACTAAATCGGATGCTGTTGCTGTTGCTGCTTCCGCTGCTTCCGTTGCTATCGCTTCTGATGGTGGTATAACTTTCACGTTTGCAGCACGAAATTCAGTGTGTGTGAATAACCCACCAATGACATTGTTGGTGATAATTTCGATATGGCAGATCAGTTGAATTCAATTGCTCTTCAATATGAATATAGATTACCGAGTGCACATCTGTTATAAACTAGCAATATTGCTCAGCATTGATCGGGGTTTGATTTGATGCCCCTTTTGGACTCATTTTGATTTTCTTTATGACAAGATATTTTACATTTGGATTTCGCTTTTGTATGTGATCTTAGAACTTGTTAAAGGGGTAAAAAAATGATAAGAGATACTTTTATATAAATAATGAAAAATAAAAAAGTTACCTTCATTTACTTACAAAAATTATTGCCCAGTTTTGCTTGAGAGTTGCTTTTGCTCTTTTTGTGCTCAATTTTATCTGTCTTTTATTTTGTTTTTGTTTTTTGTTTTGTTTTTTGTATTTCAAAGATTTTTTTTTGAAAACTGGAAATTATTTTGTGAACTAGAATTACATTGACATCCAAATTACCAACGAACACCCCACAAGGTAAAAGCTACGATCCCAAATTTATCCAATTTAACACCTTAACATCTATTTTTCCTACTGAAAACCAAATAGAATTTGTTTCACACGCCTGAATACACCATAGGTCAAATTTCAAGTCGATATATATATAGTGGGTATTGCAAAAATAGTTTGATAAATACCGTTTCTCTGACAGATACACACACAGGGTTACTTTTATAGTAGTCGTAGATGACCGTCTTAATACATAATAACGTTGATGAATTAATTAATATATATATATATATATGTGTGTGTGTGTGTGTGTGTGTGTGTGTGTGTGTGTGTGTGTGTGTGTGTGTGTGTG
>JAYKTE010028205.1:0-15368 GCA_036873565.1 Xipholeptos notoides
GATGCCCTTTGGAGAAAAATAGTCGACGTTGCCAGAACCATTACTCCATCTCAGATCAAACAATTGACCTCCTCGGTAGAGAAAAGGTTGTTTAATGTAATTTCAAGACATCAAACTTCATCTAAAGGATTCTGGTTGTCCCCGATAATTATATCTACAGTTTTTACCGAAATCTGACAAAGATAGCAATGTTACTAGGGTCGTTTCAAAAGTAGTACCCCTTTTTTGTTTTTATTCCAGCCTCAATAATTCAGAGAAGTTTGCAAATTTCTGTTATGATGACTGAAATCCCTGACCTAAAAAAGTTTCATTTCTATGTTGCAGATGAGGGCGTGACGCCCTGAGAAAGCATGGAAGTGCGTTCTAAGAAAAAATGAGTCAATGAATTACTCCATGCAGAAAAAATTGAACAACTCTACATCTACTGTCATCTTGGCAACGTTTACGAATCCGATCCAGTTGATGTCAGAATAGTTATGTGGCCAGAGTGGCAATAGAGAGTTGAGTGATAACGCGCTCCGATTGCTAAAAGGGACGGATTAGTTTATTTCTGGCAAAAGTGCATTAAGAATGGTGGTGACAATGTAGAAATAATAGATTCTGAAACGCAAAAAGTAGCTCATTTTAATATCACTACTCCCCGTCTCTATAGCTCATAAATAAAAAAAAAATAAATAGGTGGCATTACTTTTGGGACGATGCGTGTAAGTTGATTCTTTTTATGTGCTAAGTGATGAGTAAATATTGGCTTTTAGAGTCAGATTCCTAAATCAATAACGTTACTTCTGTAATTAAGTTTTTAGCACATCCAATTAATTAAAAACTGAATAAATCATGATTTAATCTTATAAAGTATGAAATAGAAGACGAAGAAATGAACGATCTAAAAAATAGTGATGCAAAAATGGAAGCATATCCTTTGGGTGTCAAATATTTCGAAAGGATCAGGGTGTAGTATAGTCGAGGCCAAAGGAAAATTAGAAAAAGAAGATGATGTTTTAAATCAGACATGTCAAACACGCGGAAAGCACGCCGCATGTGGCCCAACGTAGGAACTATGTGGTCTGCAAAATGATCTTCTTTAATTTTGATTAAACCCTATACATTGCGATTAAATTTCTTTTTTATATGATTATAAGTTTTTGTACAATATTAAGTGTCCAGTTAGATATTCAAACGGTAAAGAAATGATTATTTTGCAGCTTCAACTGCTTTTATTTAACAAATACAGAATTAATATGAATAGAAAACACAGTAAACTACAACATAAAACAAAGAAAATGGTTCCAATTTTATTCATTTAATCTAATGAGTCAACACAGCCTTTTCCATTGTTGAGGATTTTAAGAAGACCCTTATTGACGGCAGGAGTAAGTTTTTGGATTTCACACGGCTTAATTCATCTACATGCTTCCACTATTGCATTCCCGAGAGCATTTATAGTTGTATGTATGTATGTATGTATTTAATCCATGATATAAACAACCCTTCACTACGTTATCGGTGCAATTGCATTTAGTTGGTAGAGGGGAAGCAAGGTGAATTCTGCGTGAGGGTGCAATGATTTTAAGCACGGCACTGTGTATACTTATTTTCGTTTATTGTATCTCATCAGTGACGCACAAAGATGTAACCATTCC
Source organism: Xipholeptos notoides (assembly GCA_036873565.1). Lineage (NCBI taxonomy): Eukaryota > Metazoa > Mollusca > Cephalopoda > Idiosepiidae > Xipholeptos > Xipholeptos notoides. The sequence goes on from JAYKTE010028205.1 coordinate 1,641, forward strand.
AAACCTAAAGTGGGGTTTGAACTTGCATACCACATCGTGGAAAACAAAAGTCGTAGCGACAGTCCCACGGCACAGTTATTTTTTATTATCACAATTTTCCAGGTTTTAGTTTTTTAGCGTAGCAGAGCTCTCCATTCTAGAAGTTGATATTTTTTGGTTGTCAAACTTATGAAGTGTTATTCCAAAACAAAATATATCTAAGAACGCTCCCAAACACAATGTACAACGGCAAGAATTTTCAAATTTTGCTTGTTTTTTATTTGTGGTTTTACGGGATATCAATCTTTTTCGGGTCATTTAATGCCGATCACAATCACCTTTGATAAACCTTCTTTCAACGACAAGTAGTTTTTCTAAATAACATTGAATACACTATACCACGTCTCACCAAACTCCTTCTTTATACCATGGAGGGAATGTGGGGATTCGTGCTTTTCCTAAAGGTATTATTCTAAATGTGAACGTAAACAAAACGACTGCGGTTCGAACTCGCGTATTACGGTTCCTGGGTGCGGCTGTATATCCACTGTCCATTGAATTTAACTATTCGCTATTGTTGGTTACTATGTTTTAGAACACATGATAAATATGTATTTTGAAGTTATAAACTCGTAGTTACTCTTTGAACGTAGTCTATAAAGAAATTAAGAAAGATAGATCAAAACGAAATAAACAAATCAAGGAATAAGAAAGACGAAATAAATTTACAAAAATAACGGGAAAGAATCTAATTTATTTTTACGATTATTGCGAAGAATGATATTTTGAAACCTCATTTACATCTTCTGAGTTTTTATTGCTTGTAAAATTATGTTTTCCATTTGAAAAATAAGTTTCCTCAACAAAAAGTCTAAACGGAAAGCTTATGTTAAATGTAATCACAAAATATTTAAAAAATTATTTCAATAGTAAACTGTAAGAGTGTATAACATTTCGTGAATATTTGATCGTTTTTTTTACGAATTGATTTTTTTTTTACTATCGATTCTCGATACTAATCGGGTGTATTCAGAAATCAAAAATAAGAACACTCCCAAACGCATAAAGTAAAACTGTTTTAGTATTCAAGAATATCATTTTAGAGTCAATCGATTGCGCAGGAACGAAATCACAAAGACACACACACACATACAACCACTAATTTTGCATTGATATATAAGATTATCTAAAAAAAATACAAGAAGTGAATTCTTAAAAAAAAGTATTAGGTTGGTGCAAAAATAATGTCATTTTTGATGTTCAACTTCAAAAGGTCATAACTCGTTTCATTTCAACCTAATTAATGAAAATAAGAACCAATAGAATTGACATTTTGACAATGAGGAAAAACTTTATTCATCCCATTAGCATAGAAGCCCGGAGTTTTGGAAGCGATGAAGACACTGAAGACCGATTAGGAATCATTTCGACTTTGGAAGCATTTTTTTGGGGCAGGAAGTTATTAAGATGCTTGAAAAAGTCATAATCAGTGAGCGAGAAGTCTGGGGAATATGGCGGATGATGCAGGGTCTCATAACCCTGTTTGTTCAGTTTCTGGAGGGTCAGTTGAGCAACACTGGGATGAACGTTGTCATTTAATAGAATTGTTCCCTTCATATTGACTAATATAGGGCGTATACGTGGGAGCCTCTGGTGCATTTCGTCAATTTGTCGGCAGTACTTCTCCGCCGTAATCATTTCGCCCGAATTCTAGAAGCTGTGATGGATGAGAACGGTCGCAGACCAATCAAACCCTCACCATAAGCTTTTGGTTTGGTTCAATTTCGGCTGGTGGAAGTGTTGTGCAGCTTTTCTAGCATCCAATCACTTGTCGAATCTCGCTGATTGTCGTAGAGGATCCAATTCTCATAACACATCATAATACACTCGAGATATGGGTCATTTCTCTTGCGCAGACGGAGCGTAGAAGACACTTCAAAACGACGATTCATTCGATTATCGTTCAATTCATTATTTATCACTTATTTATCCAACTTTTTGACTGTCCTATTTGGTTTAAATGGCAAACGACTGTTGAGTGGTCGACCTCTAGTTCAACAGAAACTCTCCTGTGGTTTTCCGATGATCGGCTCCAGTTAAGGCTTTCAAATATTCGTTATCGACCGCAATCGGCCGGCCGTGACTGTTTTCTCTTTAAAGATCATCGTGAACATTGCGAAGTTTTATTTTTGAACTACCTTTGTGCCACACGTCCGTTAGTGGTTCCTGGGCCAAACACATGATCTGTCCCGGCAGCTTTCCTGACTAGTTTTAACTGAAACAAGAAAATCGTTCTGATTTGAGTTTTGTCCATGTTGAAAAGCCAGAAAAAATGAATGATAACGAGAACGAATAATATGATTCAATATAGCAAAAACCGTGGTTCAGAATAATGTATAACATCGCTATATATATATATATATATTAATGAAATAATTCAGAAATCAGATATAAAAGAAACATATGTGAGAAAATGACATTAATTCTGCACCGACCTAATAGATATATGCTAAACGATTGTATTGAATGATAAAGTGATAAAAATAAAATAAAAATTTTAGGAGCACACAAACACACAAACACCTACAAACACAAACACACGGGCATTTATTTTTGTACATAAATTTAAATATTGAGAAGATTGTATTGATTTTACTATCAATGTCGTGATGAATTTGCATTACTTATAACTGTGATGATATTATTCTAATAATGATTATTCTTGTTACAGCCTTACTTGTTACTTGATTATTTTGCAATTTTACAATTTCTCTCATTTCTCTGGTTATTACTAATAGCTACAGAATTAAAATAATGGATAAAATAGCAAGTTAGTCAAGTCTTTGGCAAGAATACTCTTTAATAGAAGCATATTGTCATAGCTCTGCTTATAACTGAAAGGAAATTTGTTATTATAATAAACACATTTTTATTCAAGAAAGTATTGAAGGTAATTTTTTAGGAGGCAAACCGACAAACATGGTAGTATTGTCTAATTCGTTCTTGTATTTGTTCCTAAGGTAAGATTAAAGCTGCCATTAAGAAATCAGGAGAAATGAATAAAGACCTCAAACAAAAGGATTTTCAAGAAAGGGATAATAAAAAAAAAAGATAAATAAAATGGGTAACCTGATACGCGGGACTTGATTGAAAGGAGTACGCTCGATTTAAACTAAGGGAAAATTCGTTAAACGGCGTCGATCAGTTAAATATAAAAAGTTATGTAGTGACGTAGACGAATTTTTGTCAGAAGGTTTGGTGTTTTGTGGAGTTGGCTTGAGTTTCGGGTTTTGAAGAACCAGGTCATAAAAATCAATGAATTGAGATCACGATAAAAACACGCATTTGCATTCTTTTTGGTTGGATTCCATCCACGCCCCGTAAAAAAAGAGTGCAGGGATAAAAACCACCGTTCCCAGAACGCAAAGATGTTAGATACAGTAGAGTTGATTCTCTCTGTAAGGTGAGACATTTATTTTAAGATAGAGCCCAGAACTTTACCTAAAGGCTGGAAATAGCTTTGGGGCTTTGTCTATTACCATCAACAATGAGTGTACCATGCGGACGATTCATTAAAAAAAAAGAACTTTAAACTCTTACACACTTATACATTTGAATAATATTTCCCTCTGACCCCTACAACGGTGCAAACGGAGGAGACAGGATTAAAAAAATAAATAAAGGAAATCAGGTGAATCAATTTAAATAAACTATATATATCCTAGAAATATTGCTCAGTTTTGCCGAGGACTTGCTTGACAGATAATTGAGGAATCATATTATCTATGAGAGCAATATCATACAATGTGGTTGTAAAGTGGTAAACGCTCTTCTCAACATCAATTCAAACTTTAATTCATAATATACAGGTTGGTATTTTGCGTGAATAATTGTGCTATGCACATACTTCGATGCTCACTTTTGTGCTCATCTTGATCTGTTCTTTATGTAATTCAAATTTTTGAGCTCTTTGGAAGTATTCTTTCGGCTAAAAACACATTAGAAAGTGTTTGAAGACTTCGTATATTATATTTGAAGTCATAGATCCGAAATTGGCATAGTAGTTTAGTAGAGACTTTTCAGCACATGCTTAGCCGCTTTTTTTTATTAAAGAGACTGCGTTTATCTTACAATGTATTTCGTCTAATGACTAGACAATATTATCGTTGAACTTAGAGCAATTTTACTGAAACCTAGGAGTGCAGAAGATGCACTAATCCAAGAAAAGAATTTATTATTGCCACTAAAGTTTTTTAAATAATAACAACATCTATTAAAAATGTCACAAAAAATACAAAAATATATCCCACCTGAATATGGACTTAGATGATACCGAAAGCATTTGAGACAAAGGAAAATACTTCGGACCTGATATAAAGATGCTCATCAGGAAGTTGAATATATATATATATATATATATATATATATATGAATGAAACTTTAATAAAAGCCGTCAGACACTATGCTGGGGCGCAAAAGTTGCATCTTGTGACTTAAGGCGCCTTCTGCAGTGCTAGGGCGTGATTTTTCTAGGTACAGTACAGTATACCTCATTCCTTCCTTCCTCCCACGTATACACTTTCTACATTTGCACTCTAAATCTTATTCTCTCAACAGCCGATTTTATTTACCAACTCGGCTACATTTCACATTTCCAATCTTTAAGTCATTTCCTTCCTGTTGGCACCTCACATCCGGAATCAATAGAAAATAATTGGGTGGTCGCAAGGGCAGTGACATAAAGAAAATTATTGTTCGAAGTCGTTTAGATAGGTTTGATAATATACAGATGGACAAAAAAATAGAAACACCTAACATTTTGCATCGTAATCTTTAAGCATAATCTAAACAGTAAAAAATATCTTATGTTTTGTATAATATCTTTGTTATTTGATATTTTAATGTATTATTTCCCTTTTTTAGATATTGAAAACATTATCCATGCACCATAATTGCAGACCACTTTTAAAAGAAACTAAACTATTTGGGCTCGTATGGCAAGGGCTACTATAACAAAACTTCCCAAATTATCAGTGTTTTATGAGGCACTATTTCAAAGTAATGAATACCTTTGAAAGAGAGTGTATATTTTTGTTATGTATAAAAGTTGGTCCAAGTTTGGAAATTATGAGAGTACAAACTCTTTATAATCCCTACCTATTAATAAAATAGTCTCGATTAATAGTGTCTCTAGGTTTTTTTCGCATGCTTTTATAGACTCAGAGAGTACGACTACACAGTCAATTCTGGACCCACCGGGACATTTTTGACATTAATTCAGGGATCATTTTGCGAAAAACACCCCAATTGATCGGCAATAAGTTTTCTCAGTAAAATCAGATGCTGCCCCTAATTATTCGAAAACAATCTCACCCAATTTCTGAGATTTTGATCAAGACGTGAGACGGCAAAGCGTATTTTACGATTTGGCCAATATTTTGACTCTTTTTCAGCATTTTTTATGTTTTACACCTTTGCCCTGTTTTAAGAGTTTGTTTTTGACGAATATCGATCAAATTTCAGATATACGTTCTGTACACGACCCTGCTGCCCGTTCCAGTGAAAGTTCACTCAATTGAAAATATCATCGACGATTTTCAAGAAGTCTTATTTTCCCGTTTTTCTTTCATTTCTGAGCAATGTTTGCCATCATTTCAAACAAAGATGGAACATCTGTACCGATTGCAACATTTTTCTTTCGAAAATTGTCATTTTTTTTAAAGTCCTGCAATTATTTGAGGGTTCAATTTGCAATAGTTTTATATTGTAAACTGGACAATTTCCTGTTCTTTTTCCACTTTATCAATCGAGCCAACATTTTTAGTGTATATATTTTATGTGGTTTTACAATAATTGGGCATCAATATTTTGTACAATAACTATATTTAAATTCGATTTTTAGACATGGACATGAGTGGGGTTCAGTTTCCAATTGTTTTCATATGGTAAAATGATATCCCATTTTGTTATCACCTTTTTTTAAAAATCAGACAAAAATAAAATTATTCTGAAAAAAAAAATTACATGGTATTTTCATTAGAAATTGTTCACTGACTTAATGGCCATCCATCTTTTTCTATTAATACTTTTTTTCTATTAATACTGTTTTTCTATTAATACTTTTTTTTCTGATATCTGTCTTATGCAAAATGTTATTTACAGTTAAGACAAACAATTTTATACCGTCAATTTGGTCCGTTTTTTTATTTTTGTATTTTATTGAGCCTCTTTTCCCACTCACATAATGGAAGTTGACTTGGTCCAGTCCTACAATTATTTGTGGTTCATTCTGGAATGGTTTTAGGTGGTAAACTGGATAGGCCTCTAGTTTTTTTTCCTATTGTGGGAATTCAACCGAAATTTTACGTATAGAAAATTTGTATAGTTATAAATAATATAGCATCATTATTTTTTACAAATACCTCAAATCATGAACGAATTTTAGTAGTGGGCATTAAGTGAGTGTTCACTTTTCTATTGTATGAATATAGTAAACTGATCCCAACTTTATAGCCACATTTTTGTACAAATTAGACAAAATTCAGTTTGTCTAAAAAAAAATTATTTACATGATATTTTTATTGGAAATGGGGCACTGACTTAATGTCCGCTGGATTTCTCTACTGATTCCCTTTTTAAGAATTTCGAAAAAAAAATGTTTGTACATAACCTATTGGCAGAGATGGCAATTGTTTATATCATGTTTTTATCATTGCCGTTTCTTTTATCTCTCTTTTTTTATCTCCCCCTCTCTCTCTCTCTCTCTCTTTCTCTCATTGTCTCTCTCTCTTTCTCTCTCTTATTGTCTTAGACTGCAGTCGTGGCCTCTCTTATTTGTTTTATCTTTTATAAATTGGTAAAATTTTACATGTAGAAATTTTTTACTGATACTGTCTATATAACAACTAATATAATGAAACCCAGTTTTAAATATTAACCATGTAGTGAACTAGATTTTGCAAGAAAGTGAAGACATTCCCAATAGAAACCCGGGCAACGCCGAGTCGTATGTATATACATATATTTGTGTATTTGTGTGTATCCCTATAAAGGAAAAAATGTTATGTTTATTTATTGTTAGAAACTAAGTGAAAGTATTCTTATTAATGTATGAAAAGTTAACCCATATATTATATACAAACGTGAATATTTTTGGTCGATAACACGTTGGATATGTTAGACCTCCATAAAACCCTGAATTAACTAATAAAGATTTACGAGAACCAAGTCTCATGCATGTCTTGAACAACACTTAACTCTCAACGTGGTGTAAGTAAATAAGAATGATTTATGATCTTAAAGAAAAGAATAAAGACCATTATAATTATGTAGGTAGATATAAATTCATCGTATCCTCTAAAAAATGTAAAAATACTACCTCACAAGATTGTACACATACCAGGCATTTTGTTTTATTGATGTTAAAAAATGAGTGTGTGTGTTTTGTTTTACAGCATATAAATATTTTTAGTTCATTTAATGCAGATAAAAATAATTTTGGTAAACGTTTATTATAGTCAACCCGTAGTTATTATAATATATTATATTATGCAATACTTAACCCATAGCTGGATGTAATGTGGTGCGTCATACCTTTCCTAAGGGTATTACTCCGAATACAAAAGTAAACGGAACGACTGGGATTTGAAATCGTGTATTACAATTACAAAGTCTAACTGCGTATTCACTCTCTTTTTTGTCCTCATATAGTTTTTTTAATAACACCATTTTCACTATTTAACCCATACCTGGTGGCAGTGTGGGGATTCATACCTTTTCCAAAGGAATTAATTCAATTATGGACATGATTCTGTGTCATTCAACTTCTGCTTCTTCCATTCGTTTCCTTTGCCAAAGATAGAAAAAATCAAGAGATTCATTGCCAATACACCGAACATTTATTCACCCAATCTACTTAGTTTACAGTGATTTCATGGTATTCAAAATGGAGTCACTCGTGTAGTATTCCATTTAACTACAAATAAAACGGTTTTATGATTTGCTTGAAGCGCTGTGTGTGAAATAAAAAGATTATGTCGATGTCTTATTACAATACAATGCAGAACATGTAAAATGAGTTGAATGTTATTTGTGATGTTAATGGTTCAATGTATTGTCCATTATCACATGAGGTTGAATGTTTGATAGATAAGTAAATAGGAATAGACTAACGCATTTGAATAGAAACATGAAGATACGCGTACAACGAGGTAATATTTTATTAAGTTGTCCGAAAAGTTCACCCATAATTTCTTTTATTCGAAACTGGCTCTATGGTTCTTTCACCAGTAAAGAAACTTGCAAGGTAAAATTTCAATGTTTTGCACGAACTTTTATCTATAAGTGCATTTTATATTTAGAGAATCGTTATGAATTTATAAATTGAAAATGAATTGAATCCTTCATGAAGAAAAAATTGAACCGATCAACATTCACGATGATTTTAATATTTACAATTTTTAAACAGTTGGTGTTAACACAGTTAAGAGATATATGTAAACGTGACTATAGTATATATATATATATATATATATATATTTCATTCTGTGTTAGGGACTGTTTCGTCGTTTACGATTCATTGGCATAACTTTGCAAATAACAAGTATTGCTTCATATTTTTTTCTGTGTAAGGGTGTAGGACTAGATTTGAGCTGGAAAAATAATTGCTAAGGGGTAAACACCTGTAATTGCATATAACACACGTCAAAATGATTAAACAAGCGAATATCAATACATTCAGACCACCATATTTTGCATAACGCAATGATTCAGAACAACAGAATTTGCATATGTACGGTATTGCTTTCGTATATAATAGGCTTCCCTGACAAACTTAGTTGCAAGGCTGTGGCGCCCCGACAAAGCCAGATAATACTTCTAGTACAATAAAAAATCATTAGTTTAAAAATGTTACAATGATAACATTGTAAAGATACGCGTTCCTCATCCTGGGGACAGCAAGGGTCACGAGGGAACGGAGTACAATTTACGAAAGGTTAAGAGAGCCTTTAAGAGGATTAGTTTTTATGTGTTTACAGATATTTTCGCACCGCGGCAGGACGGTGATATTCATAAGGGTTATTACCGCTTATTAGTGCTGTTGTTTGCAGGTGTCTTCAGCTCGCTCCGAATTGCTCTTAACTTTTACGGGCCCTTTACTCCGACGGCTGTTCTTTTAATCGGCTCGTTTATTTCTTTCACTATCCCTGCGTTTCTGTTCATTCGTTATTTTGTGCTGAAAGTCAGAATCTCTTAATAACAACAGACACATTTTTTTTTTTAGATGACCAACTTTAGTGACTCTCAGACACTCTACCCGACACGATAAGTGTCACTCCAGTTTAAATACAGCTGATTACGCCATGCTGCGAAATATACCACTAAGTAACGAATAAGACCGGGGCGTGGCGCACCAGCTTCCACATACCAACAAGCCCCCATCCAACTTCGTCCGTCTACTAACTGAACAAACATTCCCATACAGCAATCAAATTTTGACACAGTCAATTATTTATTTAAGTGTATTGGAATGAATTATATCAACGAGTTTACTAAAACTAATCAAACTTTGAATACAAGTTATGGTCTTGTTTGTCTAAATACAAATAAGAAAGGATAATGAGCTGTCATTGGAGTATTGGGGTAATTTTTGCAATTTATATGGTTTGGGCATGTTATTGTATTCCGAATAAGTTTCTACTGGTCTTAAAGAGTAGTAGTATGAAATATAATAAACAACGTATCGCATTTAAAGAAAAAAATGAGACATAATCAGAAACAACACTATTCATTTAATGACTGGGAACGAGCATAGAATTCCAGTTTTGCGATTAGATATTTTATCAGAAAAAACCCACAAAATACAAACATTTTTAACATCGCAATGACGGAGGGATTTCTCACTCATAATGATTCATAGAAGAACATAAATAAAATAAATATATAAAACAACAAGAGAAAGATAGTACTGAAAAAGACAAAAATATTTACACCAAATATATTTGGACAAAAACATTGAGAAAGCAACATGAGAAAAATAGAAAAGATGAAAAAAACAATAATGTAACACTGCAGGGTCATAGACACAAGGAAGGGTGCGATAATTATTCTTTGTTCGAGTGCAATTAAACTCGTTTTTTTCATCTTACCTTAGGAGTCAATCAATTCATCCCGGTTTTCTCAACATTCCAGGGATTTTGCAGGTGTTCTGTGCCTCTGGGGATGTTGCAATTAGTGTGATTCGAAATTTCCAAAACGCACAAAATACATGTTTGTAATCACATAATTCTTTTATTTATTTTCCTTACCAGCCACTGGTAGCACAGACACCCACACAGACGCCAGCTGGCCCGTTATGCTTGAGTACCTTGTCCCCACTAAACTCCTATCACCCTTCGTGCTAGCATACGGTCAAGTGACGTCAGCAAATTACTATAAGTATTGGTGCCTCCAGGTATGATAATAGTACAATCAGAAGGAAAGGGGCAAGTAAATTGTATTGATAAAAATAAAAACATAAGAAAGAAGTCAAAGCGAATTATTCCAAAGAGAATAAAATACATTTCGGAAAATATAACATTGTACAAAACTGAGAAAGAATGTGCTAGGGTTCTCAAAATAAAATAGACTCAACGGCAAACAAGAAAAGATGGGTGATGTGGGAAAGGGTAGAGACCAGGTGCAGATGTGTTAATAATTTGATAACATACATTTGAGCTACTCGGCATTATTAGCAACTTCAAGAATAGAAACTATCGAACGCAATTGTAAACTCGAGGATTGATGATTCTCTATATCCAGATTTTTCCATATATAAACCAAAATGGCATCTAAAGGAAAGATTCGTATTCAGGCAGTATTCAAAGACTCAAATAACTTTATTTTGGACTATCAGTAGGTATATCTATCGAGATTAAAACAGCCTTTAACCGATAATACCACCAGGGGAAATTAGCAAGCCGAATTTTAAATTTCAATAATTTTCTGCATTTTTACAATGTGGACTATAGTCCTCGTTTTTGCATTTGTTATATTTACTATGTTTCAACAAATTAATCCTTGTGTTTTCCCCGGGTGATAAAGTTTATTGTTCGTGTGTAGGATCAAATCTGTACAAAAAGACACTATCACCCGAGAAAATCTTTGGAATGAATCGGCCAAAACGTACTGAATTTTACAAATATATTTTACATAATATATTCTGTCTAATAAATATGCATATTATCCAGACACGTCTCAACGATTCACCCAACCCCCCAAAAAATGTAAATTTAAGAAATATAAAGCTGGGAATTATGGTCTATACAATAAATGTATAAATTATCCTACCTCGACTCAAGGATTACCAAGAATAGTAAATTTAATGAAATATATACAAATTATCCAACCGCATCTCAACTGTTTAAAAACACAGTAGTATTAATTAATTTTAATAAATATGAAAAATATAAATATAGTGTGTGTGTGTATGTGTGTATTTGTGTGTGTGTGTGGAAGACTTTACCATATTTAAAATAGTAATTTTAATCGACTAAAGATAAGAGAAAAAATATAGATTATTCAATGCTAAAAAACAGTCGGTTAAAAGAATGCTATGTTAAATATAAGATTGTATTGGGTTGGGTTTTATACTGGGCTACAATTTTTTTTTCTTTCTACTCTCTTTTCCTATGAATCGATTTACTCTAGAAGTCATTAAACCATGCTCAGTCAACCCTCCGAAACCTAAATTAGCAAAATTACCAACTAGAGAATCAAAGCTGTTCGATTAGAGAACCATTAAGGTCCGAAATATCGGTTGTGTCGTTTTTTACCCTAGATCCCCACGACCCCACGAAGTAAAACATGTTATCTTTGTTGCGTCTAACAAACTACTCTGCCAATTTTGGGTCTAAACATTTGAAATCTGACATTAAAGGTATTCGGACAGAAGGCACATTTTGTATATGATTTTTATTTACGGGACAAAAGGTCACAGTTGAAAGATTTAAACTTTGTGATCTCTACTAAACTAGTCTGCCAACTTTGGTTCTAAACACTTACAATTTTAGATATAGATTACTTAAACCTTGGGAAAACGTTCGAATTGGCTTTAATTCGGAAAAAGTATCTGCTAAGGAGTAAAAATTGGAATCAAAGTTGAAAGATTTGACCTTTGCGGTCTCTACCAAACTACTTCGCTGATTGTTGATCTAAGCACTTAAGATTTTAGATATAGATTACTAGGGCGTGGGAAAAAACTTTCTATCTGGCTCTGATATGGGAAAACTTTTCATGGGTCAAAATGAGGGTCAAATTTGAAACTGTTTAATTCCACACGCGGGCAACACCGGCTGCATCATATACATTCAATAAAATGTATGTGATTTTAAATTTATGTAACTATTAATTCAGCAATGCCTGCAATTTTCAGGTATATATATGTATATATATATATATATATATATATACATTGGTAAGTAATTATCTATACACATTCCATCTATCACTCTCTTGATCCACATACGGTAATTATTCAGCCATTGACTTCTTTGTCTATATATAAATTCTAACCTGAAAATGTAAACCTAATCAAAATAAGAACTTGCCACAGAGAAAAAGCACCTGGCAACAATGCTCCTTTATTATTATTATTATTATTATTAGTAGTAGTAGTAGTAGTAGTAGTAGTAGTATAATTAATAGTAGTAGTTGTAGTAGTAGTTTTTTATCTTTTAAGTAATTTTGTTGTGATTGATATTTGGAGTGTACAGTACTTTGTGAGATTTGACTTTTCTTTTGTGCTTTGTTTTCCGTAGGTATGTATTCTTTTACTAAATAGCTGCAAACTTGACTAATTCAAGTACAGATAACAGACATTGATGAGATTTTCTTCAGAGTCATTCAGGATTATACTGAAGACTGTGTCAGATAAGTGCAGTATGGAAAGGATAACATATTTGATAGCTAATAACACACGCACACACGGAAACAGCCAGAGAAGAAACGTAGAATGTTTATACGGATTTTTCGATTGCATTTAAATATAGTGTCATGGGGAAGTCTGTAGTCATGAGATTTTTTATTCGATATTCTGCCGAAGTGAAGAGTCAGAGTCGTCGACGTTTGGTAACTTCCAGTTTCTCTCCTGTTCGGCCATCAGACCAATGATTTCACAATTATTATTGATGAGAAGAGTTTCTCTTTTTAATCAATACTGCAACATTTCAAAATCTGGCACATATTTGAGTTCTTTTTGTTTTTTCTTACTATGGCATATGTCATAAATCATCTTTGTTTTAATAACTATTCATCATCATCATCACCACCAGCAGCAGCAGCAGACGCAATATTATACCATCCACGACACGACGACCAAGCTATTACCACCACCCATATTTGCTGTCATTCCCAAATATCGTTGGTTCGTGTTCGACTAACTCTATTTTACAGGCTGAGCCGGCGCAACCACTAAGCAAACACAATTCAGTGGCGAGTTCCATATGATTTGAATTTCACAAGCGGACCCCAATCGCATTTATATGAAAATTAAGGGATGTAGTTAAATACTTGATGCTAACCTAGGGCTATAATGGTTGTTTTGTTTTTTTATCGTGACTATATCACCTGACGTTGGTCAGCGAGGTTGGAGCAGTGGGAAAAGCTTGGTCTTTGGATACCTAGTATAGGAGCTCAAATCCCAGTGAAAACCATTGCATTCACTTTCAGCTCTCTCGGGCAGATGAGGCTCGTTAACTCGGGAGAGTAATT
>JAYKTE010028316.1:0-15357 GCA_036873565.1 Xipholeptos notoides
ACAAAAATTCACGCATGCGCCAGCCTTTGGGGAGTGTGCCTTATTCCAATATGGGGGATCGATTTACCATAGCTTTGAACGTAAAAGTGAGCACCCCCCAAAAAAATATCTAAATATATTTTTTTCCCCAATTTTTTTAATAATCTGGTATATTGGAGTCCAATCGATAATATTCTGCAGAAAATTTTAAAAAAAAATGAAAAAAAACCCCCGAATTTATGAGGGGGGCAATGTTCGACGGGTCCACCGAAAAATGTTCTCATGTCTGTGTTGATGTATGTAAGAGTTATTGTATTTATTTAGCTGATTGAGTAAATTAAGCAAAATGGCCTGATCAACAATCTGTTGGTCTTAGATGTTGAAATATTTTAGTTGTGCTAGCTGAGAAGTGGCACAAAATAATTATGAAATAAAATTGAGATTTAAAAGTTTTTTTTAAAGGATAATTGATAATAATCATATTTTTGGACTTCTCAATCTGGAAATAACTAAGTGCTTCATGAATTTTAAAAATGACATTCTTCTTTTTTAAATTAGTGAATTGGTTTACTTTGTAATTTTTCTTTTTTTTTTTAAATCACTTTATCATTTGTCCATTTTGAATTGTTTAGACATTGTTCTTCAGCCTCTTTCAGCAGAGCTTTAACTTCTGTTACATTTATTGGTTTGGTGTTGAGAAAAGGTGTTTTGTTTTATGGCATAATCATTTTAAGTCATTTAATGCCAAGAACAATCTTGTTTGATAAACGTTCTTTTGTTCAGTTTTTTTTTATAACACAATATGCCCGATTTTAATCCATAGCTGGAGGATTTATACCTTTCCCAATGGTATTAGTCCAATTATGAATGCAAATGGAATGCCTGTGATTAAAACTCACGTATTACAATTCTGAAGTCTGACTGCCTATCCACTGTCCCAAGTTAACTTCCCCATTTTAAGTTGAATATCTATGACTTTAATATAATTTCTGTGTTTGCATTTTTAGGATGTCTTCATAATTAGTATTATTTGGATTATTTTCCTCACCTTTGTTATATATACACTAAACATTTTGGCCAATGTAACTTCTGGCCATCTCCATGTATCCAACAGAATTTATGGCTTAAAGGATCAGTATTTAGGATTGTATATTCATTAGAAGTTGCTGATTCAATGCGAAAAATAATTACTAAAAGATCTTAACACTTGTATCAAATCATGTGGACTAAATGAAGATTTTTCAAATGCTCTTGGAGGATATTTTTTCCACAACTTTCTGCATAGTAGAAAAAAAAGAAAAATAAGGATAATAATCAAAATACTTTAATACTTTTAAAGAATTTGATTTCTTTTTTTTTTTTTAAATAAAATATGTCCAAAATTTTTTTTTTTAATTCTTTGATAATTCTTTTAGTAATTCCAAATGTTTATATTCTGTATTTTCAGGCAGCCACTTTAAGACCTTATCTTACAGCAGTGAAGCACACGCTAACGGCAGCCATGTGCTTGCAGAATTTTGAATCGCAAGTTGTAGAAAGACACAATAAACCAGAAGTAGAAGTCAAGTATGTAGATAATGTTTTTGAGTCGTTTAGTTATGATTTGAAATGAAATATTAAGCATCATTTTAACACAGTAGTTTATAGGTATCTACAAAGTTTTAATTTTCAAGAATAGTAACAATTATCATCACACAAAAAAGAAAAAAAATAGTATTACATATGTGGTCTATTTCACAACCATCAAGATCTCAATATCACCTATGATTATTAACAATTCTAAAATCTCATTTATTTTTGTGATGATCAAAACTATATTTTAGAATTTGCACTTTTTCAATCTGTTATCTTTAAATCTTTTTGAAACCTGAAAACTATTTATAATTCTTCAACAAAATCATTAAATTTTTCCTTTTCAATTAATAGTATTGGTTTAAAGAATGTTAGTGTTAATATTTGGACCCCTACATATTTTCACCTGCCAAAATCAGGCCTATTTAGTAAAAATGTTTGGCACCTGTGATTTAGGCAGTTGATACTTGAAAACTTATTGTTGCCATCTTGATATTTATTTTATTTTCCATATATATGTAAAATATTTTAAAATGTTTTTTTAAGAGAACTCTAATACATTATGTTGTGTTTTACATATAAATAATGAGTAATTGACTTAATATTATTAACTTAATATTAGCTTTATATACTGACTAGCAGCATAGCCCAGCACTGCCCATGCAATTCAGAAGTTTAGCCTAAAATGAGAAAAGAATGCTTACCATTTTCAACGCAGCTGCATTAAGCAATTTCTATGATTGAACACTTAAAATATGTCCTGAAAAAATGTCTATTAACATGCAAATTGCCAGAAGAAAAACAGATTCATAAGTGGGCAAAATCAATAAAAAAATACTTCAAATGAAAGAAACCTCCTGCAGTGATTAAAACATAACTTCCAAAACTTGCAGTGCATGTTCACAATCAACCATTTGTTTTAAACATTGTTTTTTCTTACACTAGTGTTTTGATTTTTGTGATGATCAAAGATGGGTTGTGTACCTTTTTGGCCAAAAAAAATCTGAAAAATTGAACTGTCCGTGGGGAATGAAATTACTTTAAGGGCAAAAACGTATTCGTTGACCTGGTTTAACTATCAATTGTCCTTAAAAAATTTGAAAGGTGTAACTTAAAAAATGTGGGTGTGCATAGGGAACAAAAATACTGATTTGATAAATAAACCAAACAGATTTTAAAATTTGTTTGGATGAATATTATTAGTAGTATAATGAATATAAGCCACATATTGAACAGATTAAACAGTGATGTCAATATAAATCAGAGAAAATTCATCTCTATTATCAGCTTAAAACCTGTTATCCAACTGCTTACTCAACTTGTTATTGCTTTAAGCAATCAAACTAAGATAATGTTGTCTAACTTAAACAAGAACAATCTTTTCTCTATTCTATTCTTCTTTTGTCTTGGTTTAAATCATATTTAAAAAAAAAATAATGGAGTTGAATTTCAGAAAACTTAACCAAAATTTTGAAATCCTATTTTGTTTTCTCAAATAAAGCTGCTTGAATTAACCAACTCCTCTTCCTATGAACATGAAATAAAATGTTATTGTGATACATTAAATAAATCTTGATTGAAAAATGATAAATTGTTTTTGTTTTTTTAGCTGTTCTACTAATTAAGCTTTTAATAAAAATCTTAAATTTGGAAAATTATGAATTTGTGATTTTATTGCATTTAATATGGATCCATCATGAAAAAAAAATTAAATTTTGATATTTAACTGCTAGAAATGAGTAGATTAGAAATTTATTTATTGTATCAATGCTTATGAGGAATTCTGAGTTCCTGTTCAAAAGATGTCTTGCATAATCTGACTTAAACACAGTTATTTTAAGTCTGATAAAAAAAAGTATTTGATAGAATCTTTGAAGCTTGACAATTTTAATCGATTAAAAAAAAAAAAATTAATTGTCCTCTTCTTGATTGATATTTACACATTTTCTTTTCTGGTTAACTGATTAAAATTCAGCAAAATGACATTTGTTTCAATAGAACTATTGAGAGCTCTATTTATGAATTTAACATTGGAACCACATTGAAAATTAGATCGATCATACTTAGAAAAAGAGAACGGGTTTTTGTTAATACCTTATTAAATAATTTAAAGATTATGAGTTTGGGAAATGTTAAAAGCTATCAAAGTGGAAATTTATCAATTTGAATCTATTCTAAATTTTAATTGAATTTTTTTTTCTCTTGAAGTCATTTGTCTAATTCAAATTCTAACATACGTTTGTTTTTCTATTGAATCAAACTTTCTTTTTTTCTTTTCAGATCCAGTAAAGAATTATTGTTAACTCCTGTAGTTATCAGTAGGAATGAAAAAGAAAAAGTTCTCATTGAAGGTTCTATCAATTCATTGAGAATAAGCATAGCAGTTAAACAGGTCTGAATGATTTTTAATAGTTCTTCATTATTTATAAAACTTCTGTATTGCTTTGTAGAAAAAATGCAATTCATTCTGGCCATTTTTTTTATTGATTAAAATCTGTTTTAAAATTAACTGAAGCAAAATTACACCTTTTCAAGAAATGGAAGTTTTAATGGTGTATTTAAATATTTAAAAAATACTTCTTAATCAATAATTTGTGTTGGAGAAGTTGACAAGTTTCATAAAATTCAGATGAACTCTCTGTAATAAATTCACACTACAGTCAATTTTAGTTCATTCGTTCTTTATACATTTAATCAACTTTGTTATATTTGTTTTTTAATCTTGACCCCTGATCCCTCTCTCCAAAAAAAAAAAAATTAAAAGTTAGGAAGATCCCACAACTCTATATTCAATCTTTTACTTGAGATTTTTTTATCTTCACACATTTTTGTTATCCTGTTTTTGTAAGAAAAAAACAACAACAAACAATCGCTATTTAATTATAATAAACCTAATATTAATTTGTAAAGTTTTGAAAATGAATCAAACTGAGTTATACAATTTTGATCCTTAAGCAACCATTTTATTAATTCGATCTTTCATTCTTCTGCATTTCAGTGAAAGAAAACTTTTTTATTATTTTTATTCAAAATAGAATTTTCTATAAAAAGGAATAAAGTATTTAAAAAAAATTGTTTTATCTGATTGAGTATAAATCAAATGTGTTTTGTAAAGGGATTTAATTCTAAGGATTCTTCACAATAATATTAAAAATAATGGTATTACTATTTTTAGATGAAAACTGATCTTTACAAAATGGGTTTTATGATCTCTTCCATTATAAGTTATTTTTTCCTTCACCGCACATGATTTTCTTAGAACAAAAAAATCTCAAAGTATGGAAATATTTTGAAACAAAATTGTTTGTTATATTGTTTTTGTTTGTCTTTTTTTTTGTTCATTTACTGAAGCTACTTATCAAAGTAGATGATATCACTTTCCCTTGAGAAATGTCCTTTTTTATCCTTCTCTTTATTTAATATTTTTCTGGATTATTTCCCTGTTTCAGGCTGATGAAATTGAGAAAATCTTGTGTCACAAGTTTATGAGGTTTATGATGTTGAGAGCAGAAAATTTTGTTATTCTACGAAGGAAACCAGTGGAAGTGAGTGAAATCCAATTAGTCTTTAAAAATTCAAATGCTGCTTCTCATTTTAGGCTATTTTGTTCTTGGGGGGGAAATAAAAATAACTTTTAATAGACTATAAAAGCAGTGGGTGTCATTTAAAAAAAATAGTCTATAGAATAAAAAAAAAATCCTGTAATATTTTAGAGAGTAAAATTTGGTTGCACTATTTAATCCGTTATTTCAATCTTAATCCACAAATTGGACGCTGAAATTTTGGTTAGCTTTGTCTCCGAATCCATTTCATTACATTTCAGCTTTTTACTCGCTACAACAGTATTCACTGTCATCCCTGATGTTTTTATTTAAAATTGTGTTATTAAATTCTCACAACTATGCAACACCTGCACCTAAGAAAAAAATAGTATGGCATTCAGGAAACTAAATTGTTAGCCTCTTTTTTTCCTTAGCGAAGCTCACATAATGAAAAATCAAATCCATAGCAATATAGACCTTTGAGTCCACAGTTTGGTAAAATTGAAAATACATAACTTTTTGGATTAAAATAGAATTCATCTTAAAATATACCCTTCATAACTAAATAAATAACCCCCTTCCTTTTCCTAGAGGCGAATAATCTTTTTGTATTCTTAATACATTTTTGTCCATATTTCTCATAATCAGTGTTTCTTTATTTTCCAGGGTTATGATATCAGCTTCTTAATCACCAACTTCCACACAGAGCAAATGTTCAAACATAAATTGGTTGACTTTATCATTCAATTCATGGAGGAAATTGATAAAGAAGTCAGTGAAATGAAACTGGCTGTTAATTCTAGAGCTCGGCTTAGTGCAGAAGAGTTCTTAAAATGTTTCTGAAAAATTCTCAGGTGCATAGAATCTTTTTTTTTTCCTCACAATTACTGTAAATAGTGGTGTACAAGTTATAAAAGTTTTTTTTTCTTAAATTAGAAAAAAAGATCTCTAAAAAATTAGATGCCGAATTATTAAATAAGGATAGAATTAAAGTGATTCGTAAGAGGTCGTCAATAAACAAATAGTTTGGTTCATTAAAAAAAATAAAAACACTCAGGTTGTTGGCGATGATTCCTGTTTCAGGAATAACCCATTTCAAGATTGACTCAGAGCCAATTTACCTCCTAAAATTACTTCAATAGGGAATAGAAGTTATATGTTAATAGAAAATTAGTCAAGATGGACAATTATAAATCAAATATTAGCAACAAGTAATAAGCATCTTTTTTAATGATATAAAAGTAATTGATTACAGGTTTCATTCAGAACAGTTCCAATGAAACATTCAACACAACCTCTCTCTTATGTTTTTCCATCTTCCATTTTGTACCCTAGTTTTAAATGAACTCAATTTTCTTTAATTCTTGTCGATTTTATTGTTAAGACTGGCTTTATTCTCTAATCAACTTAGTCATAAAGGTCAATTTCATTCATAATTTATTTAATTCTAAACCATTCATTTTGATATTTACTCTCTTGTTCTTATATTCGGCTTCTTTGAAATAATTTATCAATAAATTTTCTGTGCATTTCTAGTAAATTTTAAACATTGTTCACCTAATTACAAATCTGTAAAAGCATTTATTAAAATGTTGAAACAAACATAAATTTTATGTTTATCCAATTTGATAGATTTCATTTACAATTTAAAAAAAAAATTCTTATTCAATCTATGGCTAAACATGATATTCAGGTTATCTGACTTGTGCACCTATGATTTTAATACTATGTAATCATATTGTCAGCATTGATAATTTCTTGAATGAATAAAACTTATATGATTGAAAGTTAAAAACTGTTTTCTAATGTCTTGCTTGCTTTGTAGTAGTTGAGATATATATTATATGCTAAATAAGTAGAATTGAATAAGAATCTTAAACAGATTAGTTTCCAGCCTAGCTCCCAGTTGTTATTTCAGGCATGTCTATTCTGGCTTACTCTAGATATTTCTCAAACACTATTCTGCTTATGGTTCAAACATCTGTTGTTTAAATTGATTGAATCTTTAAATCCCACACATTGGTTAATATTTTAATAGCTGCTTTTTAAGATTTTGTTTAATCCATAAGCTTGTTCCTTTTTTACTAACCTACTCTTCTCGTTTTTCTTTCTTTCTTTTCTTGCTTTTCAGGTGCTACCTGTCGACACTGTCAATACATCCACTTATTTCCCATCTCTTTGATGGGGATACAGTTTCGCATGTGTGTCTTGTAATATATGGCAATTTTAAAAAGTCTCTCAAAGAATCCTGTTGTACAAATTCTGCATGCTATTTGATGAGAAATCTTATCATTGGTAATAAATTCATACTAATAAAATCTCATTTAGTTTTCTTTTTTAATACTTGAAAAATCAAACTGCTGTACTTTGGTGCTTTCCATTAAATTTTTCTGTTTAGAATCTTTTAGAAACCGAGTTTTTTTTTCTTTTTTCAAAGTTTCTTGCTTGTTAAATTTTTCATTTCTTTCACTATTTATCAATTTTGTTTAGTAATTTATAGCCTACCTGTGAAAGTGAAACTTTGGATGTTATGCAATGAGGATTTCTAATTTTGAACAGAGGTAAAATTAATTATGGGACTATGTAATGTTACTTGAGACTAAATGTAAATTGTGGAATTTTTAGATTGTGAAATTAAAATTTATTTAAATAAAAAAAATTTGGGCTACATATTTCTTACAACAATTAAAACAAATCCTAACGATCCCTACTAAAAGTAAATTTTAAATCCTTTTGGAAGGATTTTTTAAAGGGAAAAAATTACGAACATAATGTATTCCGTCAAAAACTATTGGACTATTGTCCTCTTTATTATTGTTATATTTTCACAACTTTTTTGCCAGTGAACCTTTTGGTTTGGGCCAGTGGATAGGCAGTCCGATGGTACACATGTTCGAATCCCAATCGCGTTCTTATTTGGACTAGTACCTTGGGAAATATATGAATCATCACATTCCCTCCAGCTATGGATTAAATAGTGCATGGACAATAAAGTGTGGACAAAAAATAATGTTTACCAAAAATGATAAGGTTGATATGCTGTAAAACACAGATATTTTGGACTAGCCCTGGTGCACCTGATTACAACATGAAGGTTCCAAAGTGTTATCACCTAAAAACAGCCAAGGGGTTCATGGGCTGAACTGTTGTGAAAATAGCAATAATAACGATGAGGATGAAAGTCAACATGCATATTATCAAGCCTCATTATAAAAATTCAGAAAAGACCCAAAAATCAGTAATGGATGAATATCCTGAGAATTTGAAAAAAAAAAAACAAGGACAGGTAAATACATGAGGATCACAACATTTTTTTTTATTCTTCTAAAAATATTAACACTTAATTTATTATCTTGAATAAATCAGAATTGATCATATTAATTATCATTTTTTTACTCAAACCTTACTCTACTTCGCTAGAAGTCCACAGCGCATAGACAGTTGGACTTCAGAATTGCATTGAGTTTGAATACCAGTTTCTCCAGTTGTTGTCATACTTAGACAAATGCCATTGGGAAAGAATAACCAGAAAAGGTTGAAAGGTCGTTAAACCCAAGCAAACCAAAAACCATTGGGAAAGATATGAATCACGACATTCCTTCCATCTATGGATTAAAAAGTGCATATTGTTATTCAAAGAACTGGACAAAAAGAATGATAAAAAAAATGATTGTTCTCAACTTTAAATGACCTAGAAAGGTTGATATACCATCAAACAAACAATAAATAAGTTTGAGTTAAAGTTATATGATCAATTCTGATTTATTCCAGATAAAATATTAAATTATTTTTTGAAATCCTGGAGATGAGGTATAATGAATTCTAAAAGTATTAAATGTTAATAATTTATAAAAGAGTAAAAGAAAAATGTCGTGCTCCTCATCAATTATCTGCCCTTGTCTTTTTTTCAAAGAGCAGACGATACCAAAATGGCGCTCACAATGTTTGCCGGTAAAATACAAAAGTTTCTTCTTATTCATCATCTATTAATATATTCTTTTCTTATTTGTTCTTAAACCAACGAAATAGTTCAATATTATTACCAAGTATATTTGAGCATTCATAATTTTTTTTATATTGACTGTTTAAAACTATACGCTTTTTTTAAATTTAAGTGAAAAATGTATTTTCTCGTTTCAATGGTATTTTCTGGAATCTTTCTTACAAGAATTAAAATAAAATATTTTGTAAAAGTTAAGAAAAAATGGAAAATTGAAACAAACACTTTAGGAAAGAAGCGGGAATGAATGAATGAACGTTTTCGTTTCATTCATTATAAATGAAAAATAACTTTAATGATAAAATATAATTTTTAAAAATACTTCTGGAAATTTGTCTCAAGTTGATTTTTATTTTGATTTTAGCTAAAGTTCACCCTTTTGAATGTTTTTTTTGTTTGTTGTTGTACAACAAAACAAAAATTAGTTTGTTTACCCCAAAATAATGTAATTTTGTTACTTAAAAACAAAATTAAGTTGTTTTAAAAAATAATTTTCAATAGCATAAATAAATCATTTGTAATTCGATAATTAACAACCCCGTCTGAAAATGACACAAATAAATGAAATGATTTCTATTTAAGTTGTGGTGTTTGTTTGGTGTTGGTTGGTGTGGTGTGATCTCTCCCCCCCCACTTTTTTTTTTACTCCTGAACGTTTCTGATGTTAAGAACTAATTAAATCATTATTTCTAAACAAATTATTTTCGACTAAACGGTATTAATTATTTTGTCTTGTTAAAAGAAAGACAACCAATAAACAACAACAAAAAACAGGTACTACTTAAATTAATACCAGTAAATCAAAAATCAGTTACAAAACCAATTTTATAATTCGAAAATTAATCCCATTTTTGTGTGTGTGTGTTTTTCGGAAATCCTTTAAGTAATCTTAAAGTGAGAAATTCATTTATTTCTATGAAAAAACAACCCTAGTTTATATCAATGTATTTTTGTTAAAACAAGTTCAAGAACTTGAATTAAACATGTATTCTCGATGTTAAAATGAGCTAAAAAGAGAGGGAATAAATGTCTTGTTGCATTCAATGCATTTGATTGCATTATTGATCATGGTACGAACCGAACCGCCAACCAGTCTGACTACCTGATATTCCTAAGTAGTCACCCATCTTAGTACTGAACAGGTTCTGTTCTACGTTGCTTAATTTCGGTGATCTGGCGGGAATCTTTTTCTCCAACGTGACTTGACCGTACTTTTAAGGGCAGTCTCTTGCACAAGCAGGGTTACACATTTTTGCGTCTATAATTTTCGCTTATCACCGTAAAGAAATTGCACACAATTGTTTTTTGATTAAATTAGTATATTTTATTGAATTTTATTCTTTTGAAAGTATTATTCTTAATTCTAAATTTTTACTCGGTTGTTTTTGGATTAAATTTTATTCTGCCCTTTTAAGTGTATATGTTGAAAAACATTGTCCATTGAGTCATTTTTTTAATGGAAGGGAAATAATCACAAGAAATTTCATTATTTATCCCCCCTTTATTTTCCAACAATTCGCTTATAACTTAATTTGACATAATGAGATATAATAACCAGCAAATGTATATGCAAACAAAGCAAGATAAATGGTAATTGTGACAATGCATTTGGAGCTGAGATGATTGCAGGCACCATTTTTTTTTAAACCAGAGAGGTTGTGCCAATCAATTTGTCAGGATTTTTATTTATGTTGTATTTCTGATTTACCAAGTTAATGCTCTTTAACAATTTTTGGTTATAAGAATTAATTTTTCAGGAGATAATTTTTAAAGTTAAAAGTAAACACTAACCCACTCACAAAAATTCAATTGATTACTGCTGATGAAAAATAGAAATATTTAAAATTATTTTTTCTCTATTCATTTACACTTCTCTGTTTGGCTTATTGGTGAATGGATTCAGAAGCAGTCTCTAGGTAAGTTTTCTATTTCTATAGTTGAGTTTGATGAGCCTCACTTATTATATTGGATATCACTTCCAATGCAAATGCTAAGATTGTCATAAATTATCTATTTCATTTTTTTTACTCTAGCAGATTTACTTTTATCATTTGATATGCATTAAATTTTTATCTCAATTAAGATTCCTGTTTTTTGTCAATGTATGTAATAATAAACTCTACTTTTTAATTATTAATTATTATCAAGATAGTTTAACTAACTTCTCAACAAGATTCATTTCAAATAAAGGGACATGCAAAAAAAGAAATCTTACCATACATTTTCAAATATAAGTCGAGTTTTTTTTTTTGCAGCAGAAACACTCCCATTTTTTAGCATATCGACTTATATTTGAGTCATTCATAATAATTCTGTTCAGCAGCAACACTAGTGTCTCAGCAGCAACACTAGTGTCTAAGCGAGCAGAAATAGATCTAGATTCTATATTAACAGGGCCATAAGATTTGACATTTCACTTTTGTTTCATAGTCAGTTGTTTCAACTTGTCTAAACATATTGTTCAACAAATGAATATGTTTTCATTTTCCCAAACACCTGCCTGCCACTTTGATTGCTGTTCAATTGCATTATTAAGTGTTACCTGCCATGCGCAAAATGCACTAGACTCTACTTATATTTGAGTCATAAAAAAAATATATGGCAATTATAAATCTTTAAATATTTATTTGTTATTATCAAGTCTTCATGATTTAATTCAGAATTTTAAAATACTCTTCATAATAACAATTAATACCATTTTAAAAACAATAAATGTCAAAACTGAAAGATATAAAAATAAACAATTATTCTAAATAAAAGATTAAATGAATAAAATCAAAGCCATGATATATTGTTAAGCATTACATAGTGACTATACATACGTAATTTGAACATTTTCAATTATAGTTATGCAATTACTACACAGAGAAAAAAACAAAAAAACAAAGTATTTTTGCTTTATGGAACTTCTATTTACACTATCTTCAGCTAGTTAAAAGCCCATTGAAGCAAATAGTAACTGCTTAATGAAGATGCAAACAGCATGTGTTTTAAAAAAAATAATTTTTTTGCTTGTAAAAGCATCAAAATTATTGATTGATATTGTTCTAGGTCACTGTTTCTGAAAGTGTGTGGTACAGCCTCCCTTGGGGGGATTGCTTTGATATCAGGGAACAGTATCACAAAAAAGGGCATTTTTACTCAAGTGTGTGAATTGTGGTGATGATCAAAGATAGTTTAGGCATGTTTTTTGGCTAAAAAAGTGTAAAAAATTAGACTGTCCGTGAGCACAAAGTGGCCATGAGGCAAAAAAAAATATGCATCTTTGTTTATAGATCTGGACTTAATTATTTGAACTTTTGATTTCAATGTAAATCAGCATTGATTTATATTTAAACAATTTTTGTTTTCCCACTAAAATGGGTTTAAATTCAATTTTATTTATTAATGCAAGAAAATGAAATGATGATTTTCTTATTTAGTTGTCATTTTCTAAAATTGTTCAGTAATTTTGTAGTTTAGAGTATGTCCTGGAAGAAATTCAGAAGCCTTCTAACATGAAACTGGATGTTGTGTTTAACTCAATTCATCATTGTTATGAAATTATACAAGACCTTCTCTCATTGGAAACGGATCCACTTTACATGGTAAGTATTCACCATTTATATTCAATTCAATCTCTGTTAAATCTACATTTAAGTATAAACTATTAGATATTTTTTGTCATTTATTGTTATTAAGTATTCAGTAACAAAATGAGAGCCATTTGCTAAATGGTGACAGTGTCATTATACATGCCTATTACTTACTTTCACATATTTTCAAATATAATTTGAAAAGTTCTTACTCTTAAAATCTATATAAAAAAAAGAGAGACATTTCTTATCAATTTGAAATACTCTAAATAGATAGCACATTATTTAAATATGTTTATAAAAGTCTGGCTGTATTTTGAAATTACGTTAAAAATAGTCAATTGATTATAAGTGATATCATTAATTCATAAAATATGATTCCATAAAAATTGCCATCAAATTAGTTGAAGGTGCTAGGAAGGACTAAAATAAAAGCATTGGTTGAACATAAGTAACATTAAAATCTATTACTGACAATGGCAGTGTCTTATCCGAGCCTTATCCTAAGATGATTTAAACAGTGTTTGTTTGTTTGATTCTGGTTTAGGGCATATCAACTTTTTCAGGTCATTTAATGCCAATAACAATAATTTTTGAGAAACATTTTTTGTCGACACATAGTTTTTTAAATAACATAGCAAGCCCTATTTAATTAATAGCTGGAGGCAATGTGGGTAGTCATATTTAAACAGTGCGGAACGCTTTGAAAACCAGATATTTCAAAATATGAAATGAAAAAATATTTTAAGATATTAATTGTTTGAAATTTTGATTTGATGTTTTACTGAATTATTTCTGAAAGCCTTTTTCTTATTTATTGAAGGATTCCATGAAACATATTTTGAAATCTCTTCAGAACCAACATAAAAAATTAACTATTAAATATAGTATAAAAAATATGCCAGAAAAAGATGATTCTTCTGTTGAAAAAAGTAATACAATTATTTTCATAAACTTTTGTTTTAATTTTTGGAATAAAATGCTAGGCTATTTTGCATAGAGAGTTGAGTTTGGTTTCTTTGTTTTACATTCTAGCAACTTTTACAGTCATTTAAGACCATAACCCTTATTTTTAACTAATATTTTTCTTTTATTTTAACAAGTCACTGCTTTTTTCTAATTCTGAATTCTTTTTACTATTTTTTTATTTTCTAAATTAATTTTTTTTCAATTAATCAAATTTTCTATAATTAAACAATCTTGTTAATTGTATCTCCACCATAAATCCTTCATAACAGTGAATTTCTCTTTTTCCTTCATTTTTAACCTTTTATATTGTTTTTACGTTAATAGTTTTAACCCGAAAGAATTTGTATTAATATTATAACCAAACAAAAGTATTGCCCGACCTTGCTCAGGGATTATTCTGATGTTCCTTTTGTGGTCATTTTGACCTGAATTTTTTGTAATTCCAAGATTTTTTTCTTTCTAAGAAAGCAACAAATTATTTTAGTAAACTAATTATATTGACTCCCCAATTGCCAACATAGTGGATACTGCCGGCCCACAATGGTCCAATTTTTAAAGCTTGGTTCCTTAGCAGCTATTTTTCCACTTCAAAAACAAACAAATTTTTTCCATAGGTTCTTATACCCCAAATATATCAAATTTAAAGCCTGAAGAATAAAATTGGCAAAGTAGTTTCGTAGAGATACTTCTTCAGACTGATAGATTTTAATCATACTGAAACAATCTATAACAACCGTCAAATTTTAAGTGTTTAGACCCAAAATTAACAGAGTAGTTTGGTAGAGACCACAAAGATGAAATCTTTCAACTTTGACCTCTTGGCAGCTAAATTTCCACCCAAAAACTAATTAAAAAGCTTGCCCCATGTCTGAATAGCCTGAATGTCATATTTCAAGTCTGTAGACCGAAAATTGACAGAGGAGTTTGGTAGGAAAAATTGTACACAGACAGACACAGATACACAGACAATTTCACTTTTATAGATAGATAGATTAGAATAAAATTAACATTTCTAATTCGATGCTCCCTAAAAATGAACCCTTAATCCCCACTTCATGTGTTATGTAACTTCTTTTTTTTCTTATTTGTATTTAAAAAATTTTTTTTTTGTTTACACAGTGGTTCTGCAAGAAGATGATACTGACTTTCAAAAGCAAAATCGGATTTCAGCCATAGAAAATACAATTATAGCTAAACAACAAATAAGTTTTGATGACATTGCTGGTCTTCATGAGGCTAAACAAGCTTTACATGAAGCTATAATCATGCCTTTAAAGTTTCCACATCTTTTTATGGGTATGGCTATTTTGGTTTTATTGTAAAAGAAAAATGTGTGTTTCAAAAAATGATTTCTTAAATACTCTACATAAATTTTTAAAAACGACCGCTTTGAAGTTTTCGTTGGATTTGTTTAATGATGTGTTAACCTTTATGGTGAAGAACAATTATTTTCCAATTCCAATAAGTTGATGCTGATCTCTGCATATGTCTATGATATGACTTTCTATACTTTTGAATTCTCACAAATGAAATTGAATTTCTTACTTTCAGTTTTATAGGCTGTTCCAATAACTTGGACGGAAGTTAACATATTTATCACTTTAAAAATATATTATATACATATATGCGTGTGTGTTTGTATATATATATATATATATATTTCGTATACTTAGGCAGAATATCATTATTCAGACAAGTTTCATTGAAAAGAATTTTAATT